>KE155609.1:49339-61659 GCA_000411075.1 Sisymbrium irio | reverse complement strand
TTTTAGTTTCTCAATCACAGAAGTTTCGGGACCCAATAATCGAATTACTTTTCTAAAACACATTGTGCGAATTCTGGTTCCCACAGTATTCAGACAATATATTTTTGTTAAGGTTCTTGGCCGAGTGGTCAAGACCTTTCCTTTGTTTTAAGGACTGAAGGAATTTTAAGTGTCTTGTGAGTTATTCGAGATGACTGGTTTGAGATACACTTGTGATTTTGCCTCATTAAAAACCTTCTATTACGAAAAAACCCGATGGGAAAAAAATTAATAGAGGAAAAGAGTGCAACACATATAAAAGGTTTCTTTTGAAACATTGTTTATGTTTTTTCGTAGAATTGTTTTCCGAAAAACTGCTCATGTTACGTTTTTCGAAAATTTTAGTAGAAGTTTTCCTGAAAACTGTTTAAGTTAAACCTGAAAACATCATCCGTGATATACCCTTCGGTTGTTGAGCTGGGATATACCCAGCCCTTATTTATATAGCGCGCTGTTTTTATGTCTGTGCACAGACGTGGCTCAACCTTTCCTTCGCTCTGGAGATCAGGCTGATGCGTTTTTCCATTGTGATTGGCAATGGTCGGGTTAATGAAACCGGTTTTTTTAACNTTCGGTTGTTGAGCTGGGATATACCCAGCCCTTATTTATATAGCGCGCTGTTTTTATGTCTGTGCACAGACGTGGCTCAACCTTTCCTTCGCTCTGGAGATCAGGCTGATGCGTTTTTCCATTGTGATTGGCAATGGTCGGGTTAATGAAACCGGTTTTTTTAACCACTGAAGGTTTGAGTTTTAGACGTGTTTCGGGATAACGTCTAAGTTTGAGAGTTATCGAGAACTAATCCGAAGGATTTCTCTTACATAATCGTTCTGGAAATCACGAGCTCGGAAACCTCTATCACTTAGGAAATCAGAACTTTACTTCGAAGTTAAGTAATTTTGTGAAAAGTCATAAACCTGTTAGACTCTTTCAGGTCTTGAATATTCGGACGTCCATAAAATTTCAAAACTTCTTCTAAGTTCGGAACTCTTTGTCATTAAAATTCGGAACTCGTTGAATCATATAGATCGAAATATCAATGTATTAGAATTTTTGGATTCTCGAAACTGTTTAAGTCAGGGAATCGAGATGAGTGTGTATACACTCCCACTCNCCCCCCCTTTTTGTTTTGCGAGAATAAAACCGTCTCGTAGTTCAGATCGTTTTCGAAACGAGATTTTTTTTTTGTGGCTTTGAGTCGAGTTATGACTCGATGCAAACAGCGTTTTTTAGAGTTCGGGGAGTCTAGGGTTGGATGTTCAAAGCTTCGGGTTGCTCAGATGCTTCTTCTGACTCCTTTTGACTGGTTACGGAAGTGCTAACTCCCTTATCTGATGGCGCGGTTTCTTTCGCGGGAGTCTCCTCTTTTGGAGTCTGCTGTGGAGGAGCTTGTTGCGAGGATTTCGACTCCTCGTGTTTGGAGGGGGTTTGATTGCCTACTTGGAGTTTCCGGAATTTGTGTTCTGCTAGAAAAAAAAACTCGGGACTCCTTTTGGTTTCCCCAAATGGTGTGTATGCCTTTTTTCGTCGGTAACATTTGACATAAGTGGTAAGTCAAAAGGATTTCTTGCATCGAATTGATCAAGAAATTCCCATAATGACGTTGTAGATGGCTGGGTGGTCAGCCACTACGATGTTCACGACTTTAGTAACTTCTCCTACCTGAGCGGGGAGTCGAATGTTACCTAAAGTCATGGTACTTTCGCCTGTAAATCCAGTTATGGATTTCACATTTATCGGAGTCAACCGAAAGATATCCAGCCGTTACTTCTTCTGCAAGTCATCTCCTCTCCACCATCTCCGATCTGTTGTGTTGCTTCAATTCATCCCACCATGTATCCATCCTTATTGGTGTCAACGCAGAACCACTGTCCTTGCTCCCCACCATCTGTGTCATCGATTCTGTGACTGGAGCATCGTCGCCAATGTTCGCCTCAACTCTCGTCGTAAACTGGTTAACTTAGTTTAGGTTTAATTAGTTTAATTCTGGTTTAGTTATTTTATTAATCGGTTTAGTTTAATTATTTTTTGTTTGGTTTCATTTAACTTAGTTTAAGGATTTAAGTCTGGTTTAGTTAAGTGGGTAGATTAGATTTTAGGGGTGCGGGACGGAGACAAACTTCTGTTATCGATGCTTTTGTGAGGAAGGTGTGGGAAGCCTAGCCGATCTGCTGTCTTACGCCATAAGATTAATTAAACCATTCTGACCTCCTGGTGGAAGGGTGCCGTGGGTCACTTAAACCACAAGGTAAGTGCCGCCGTGATTGTTCATATTTAGTTTTTTTGTTCTGTGGTTGGAATGCTTTGACTGAAACTGCATTTTGTGCATTATGGCATTCTAACATCACTGAGTGATACCTATGTTCTTCACCCTTCTTTTTTATCCTTTTCATGTGAGATTGACGGGTAAATGGATCTACGATGAATCGGGTTGTTTAAATATTTTTAAGATGTTTTTTGTATTTTCTTATTTAAAACATCCGATTTATTATTTTCTTTGGTTTATTTGATTTTTAATTTTATTAAAGTTATATGAATTAATATTTAATAAAATAAAAATTTATTATGTAGTATTATTTGAGAGATAAATTAGGGTTCGTAGTACACCATTTTTGGATGAAGATAAAACATGTGTTACATAACTGTTAAGATATATTTTAGTTTTCCATAAAGTAATATAGTAAATATCCACATTCCAATTAAAAAAAAAATTAACTAAGACATAAAGAATTTGTCCATTGTAAATATATATATATTTTACTTTAATTGGTCCAATCATTTAAATTCTTCAAATATTTTTAAATGATAATAACTAATAAGATTATGAGTTAATGACACATCACATATATGTTTCTCACCAAAGCATGAATAACTAATATAGCACATAACATTTGTTAGCAGAAAAATAATATTTATTCATTATTCACATACGTCTTGGATGCATGCTTATATTCTTTCAATATATTTTTTTTTTCTTACAACTATTTAATCAATCTATTTAGTCACTAAAAATATACATTTTTTTTCGTCAAACCCTGAAACAGATTTTTTTTACTAAAGATAAGTTTTCTATATATTTTTTATGAAAAAATAAATATAACACTAAAACCACTTACATGAAGGATAGATTGATTTCTGGTACTCTAGATTTTAAACATGAATCCTGATAACAATGTGAATAATATTTTTAACCAAAATAATATTTCTTTTATAAAACTGAAACCATGAGCAGTATATGTAGACATAAGGTATAAGAATCATAATATAGCTTCTCTAGAATTGACCATGTATATTTTTTGGATTCACATAATCTATATAGTAATCATCTAGAAAATCCATATGAAGATATGATTAAAAAAAAATTGACTATTTGATTGTGTTGTGTTTAGGAGAATGTTTATATTTTTAATTATATAAAAAAATTGATCATAACTATTACGGCAAACTAAATTGTTAGCAAAAAGATTTGATTGTATCAAATGGACATCTAGATATTAATATGGTTAAATGTGTCCATATATTTATAACTCTACAGAATATAGAGATCACATTTGTATGGCAAAAAATATGTCTAAGGGACGATTAAAGGCATGTCATAATTTTATATTAGTCATATCATAATTTAAGTTATGTCACATCATTTTATAAAAGGAAAAATAACTGTAATAGTGACAACTAAGTAAATTTGCCAAATACTGTCTAAGAAATATTTATATATTTTACTAATAAATTTTTAAATATATTAAGAATTATACATACAAATAAACTTAATTATATTTATAATTTTATATTTTTATTCTAATATTATATTATATTTTTAATATTATATTTTATTCTGACATGATCAAAATAGTATGGACTTGTTACATGTCATCATGGATTGAATTTTAAATAATCTCCTTGTTCAAACTTTCATAAATTGACCTAAATAGTCCATCTTTAAATTGTTGAAGAAGCCACTGTGCATTGATTATGAAATATCTTTTATTATGCATAACATAATCCTATCATTTTCTCCCTCTTGAAAAAGATTTGCTCTCAAATCTGTATAACAAAAGAAATGATAGAAACAAGCAAAACAAATATATTTAATTTTTCTTCTTCTTTTTTTCTTTTTTTCTTTTTTATTATTTTCGTTTTTTTTACTATCTTTAGTCTCTTTTTAAATTTTTTATGAAGAAAATATATAAATAAAAATACAAATAATGTATATATAAGAAAGAAAAATGAAAGGTAGAAAATGGATGAAAGTAGATGGAAAGTTAAGAAAATGGTAAAAAGATAGAAATCAAACTTAGAGTGGTGTTCCAAATGATGAGAATCTCTCAAGGAGTATGCACTCTAAATTGGTAAATTGGATAATTTTTGCATCCAAGAGAGTGAAATCTCAAAGATCAATGGATGTGGAGTGAATAGTCACACAGAAGTTGCGGAAAGCTTCTGATTCACCAATGGATCGTAGGGAGCGTCAAAGGATGCAGAAGGCCATTGGTATACCCAAATCAATGCCTTAGGATATGACGCACCTAGACGACAAAGAGGTTTTGATAAATGGATATTACGTACCAAATGATGGATGATCATTGGATAAGAATCTCCCAAGGAGTATGAACTCTAAGTTGGTAAATTAGATAATCCTTGAAAACAAGGCGGTGGAGACAATGATCACATAGAAGCTACAGAAGACTTCTGATATTCCGATAGATCGAAGGGAGCGTTAAAGGGTGCTGAAGACCTTGGATATATCCAACTCCTAAGGAAGTAACCCTTAACCAAAGGAGGTTGGTGATTGGAAGTAATCCTTAACCAACAAACATAAAAGATCAATGGATATGACACACTATAATCAAAGAAATTGCGTTAACCACTCAAAAGGTTTCCAAAAATATCAAAAAGGCTTACCTTATGGGTTTGATATTAAACGGGATGAGCTTGAAGTATACTGAAAATGTGTTTATGGACATGGTTCATCATACTAAAGAAACAAAGGCCCAACAAGAAATTACAAGTTGTAGGCAAATAATATATGAATCTGACGGCAATTCAGAGACATTCGACCATACAAAATGACACGATCAGCCGAAGTGTTTTGCGATCACAAATTCCAAAATTCAGTCAAAAGTCTTAGTTTTTAGTTTTAAGTCAATTCTACAATATTTATTAGCTTTAAGTTTCTAGGATTTGACTAAACCTTTTGTATGCATTACCAAAAGAAAGAAAAGAAACGAAAAAAGGAGAAAAAAGGATTTTGCTTGTGTGTATGTTCTATTTATTGACCAGATTTGAGAGAAAATCTTTATTCTAAGAAGATGGGAATGATATGATCATGGGAAGGAGTAAAAACATACGTTCATTGTTCGACTCATATATTTCCAACCACGAGGCTTCTACACTTGAAACCACTTAGAGAATGTTCTCAACTAAATTATAAAGCTCTTCAAAGAAGAATCATATCAAAATTGTTTCCAACCACGAGTCTTCTACACTTAAAACCACTTGGATAATGTGCTTAGCTCAATTACGAAGCTCCTCGAAGAAGAATCAGATTAAACGGAGTTTATATGAAAGAGTTATGCAACTTACAAATAGGTGACCTCCAGTTTAAGTTTTCCCGATTTTGCTATAAAGAATTCAAAGGCATCAATACGATTCGATTTATCCTATTTGGATAATTGTCTTGGGGATTTATGAAGCTATTATCATCATTTTAGAAGCCCAAAAGAGCCCATAGAAGTTGCACATGGAGTTTTGAAAAGCAAGAGTCAATTTTGACAAAACAAATTGAAGAGTTATTCCACAAATAGTTAAGTCTTTGGTCAAATCTTGCTTTTTATTTATTTTTTTTCTATTTTCCACAAATCTATCTAGTTTTCTACAATTTTTTAACCTACTTAAGCACCAAGTCGTGGCATGAAATAAGAAGACTTGGATTTCGAATTTGTTTCCTTTTCTGTAGGTGTGAGAAAGAGTTCTTGCTTGTTCATTGGTTTGAACATGGCATGTTGATTTGGTGGTCAGCCGATCATCTTTGTGTGTCGCTTGGTGGTTTGTGTTTCTCTAGGTGGTTAGCCTAAGGAACATGGGTATATCATGAGTTATTCCGCACCTCTTGACGATCCCATCAATCCAATCATTTATCCAACATCCAGCATTAGTGCTTCATTGGGCCGACTCTCATCTAGTGGTATCAGAACCACTTTGGCTGGTTTATTTTTTCTTACAACTCTTCATCTTCTCATCTCTCCACAAATTTATTTTCTTATTTCTTGTTGGATCCGGGATGTACCTTTACTCCCTTGTGATCGCCAGTTGTTTTTTCAATTATATATAAAAATGAAAAAAAAACAATTTTAGAAAAAGAAGAATAAACGTTTTTGGCTTGAATCACTTCTGAAAAGAAGTCCAGGGGGAGTGGTGGAAGAGAAACTCTGCTGGCTGAAGAGAAACCCAGTCTTAAGACAGTTAAGGCGGATCCATACAAAATCTATTCATCTTCTTCTTTCTTCTTCTTCACCCTAAGTTGTTTTGATTTTTGGTTGCTGAATTTTGACTGCCTATCATCCTTTAAACCAGTGAAAAGAACTCTGAGCGAAACAAGTAATAATCGAGAGCTAAACATTTTGAGAGTCTGAAGACTTTTATTTGTTAACTTGTTCGTTAAGTGTTTTTCAGAAAGTTTCGACTTCAAAGAAAATCAAATCAGGCTTCAAAACCACAACAAGACATTCTTAAATATTCTTTTAAAACCTTGTTAGAGAAAGAGCAAT
Source organism: Sisymbrium irio (assembly GCA_000411075.1). Lineage (NCBI taxonomy): Eukaryota > Viridiplantae > Streptophyta > Magnoliopsida > Brassicales > Brassicaceae > Sisymbrium > Sisymbrium irio. The sequence goes on along the minus strand of KE155609.1, from coordinate 54,853 downwards.
TGATTTTAAAGATAACAAACAATTTTCTGCTAATGGGTTTGATTTTGTGTAGGGACAGGCGACAGAAGAAGAGGCAGAACCGGTCAGATGAACATGATGAGAAGTGGGTCAGCAATGGTGATCGTTCATTCACCAAGGCCAGGAGACTCAACCATGACCTGCAGAATCAGAAAGAGCTTCAGACTTATGGTAGTTTGGAGAAGATGTTGCATAAATTAATCTTTGTTATTCAGCAGCTCAAAAGGAAGGGAAATCCCATCAATTCTTCTGTACCAAAATTGCATGATCATAAAGGTAAGTCTTCTTCTCTTTCAAATTATGATTTGAAAACTAATGTGGTTTCTTATTGTGATCAAAGCAAAACTGTGAAACCCACAAGCAAAGCGCATACAACCAGGTTTTTGAAATGCCAAAAGATTGGACATTATGCTAGTAATTGCCAAAATCAGAAACCGTTGGTAAATGGTGATGTTGCATCCAAGGCTTAACAAATCGATGCTGGACCCATCTTTTATGAAGAAATGGACGCCACATTTTCCAATCCAGATTTATGTTCAGATGACAGTACATAGGAACAATTCCTGTCTTAATTTGAGTGTTTTGGAATGTGCTGATAATGACAAACGTTTTGATCTTAAGAATGATAAATAATTTTGTGAACTAAATCCTGTTTTTGAAAACTTGAATCTTTCTTCTAAAAATGTTTTGAACAAGGATGAATTTTCTGTTCGATTAAAGGCTTGTGACATTGTCCCATATGATCTTGGTATTGGAAGTTTTGTGTCAACGCAGGAAAAATCAGAGGAAGACCAACACAGTATTCATGAAGTAAATCTAGATGGATCTTCTTCCATTCTAAAGCCGGACCAAACTCAAGGTGAGTAATTTTCTGACTATGATTCCTTTACTCATCATAACCTTTTTCCTTTTAATGTTCCAGATTTGAGAACAAATGTTTTTGAAAAGGGAGTGAATGATAGGAATCTGGGAGACATAAAAGACATATGTTCATTGTTCGACTCATATATTTCAAACCACAAGGCTTCTACACTTGAAACAACTTGTAGAATGTTCTCAACGCATTTATGAAGGCCCTCAAAGATGAATCAGATCAAACGGATTTCATATGAAGGAGTTATGCAATTTATAAATCAGATGATCTCCAATTCATGTTTGGGCTGATTTTTCTATTAAGACTTCAAAAGCATGAATATAATTCGACCTAGCACATTTGGTTGATTGTCTTGGTTCATTATGAAGATATTTTCATCATTTTAGAAGCCCAAATACAAACCCAAAAGCTAAACACGGATTTTTGGAGCTGAAGAGTTCACTTTGACTAGAATTGAAGAGTTGTTTAACATGTTGGGTTAAATTCTTGTCTAGTCTTTAGTTGTAATTAATTCATGTATTTTAATTATTTTTTGACACAAAATTTACTTTATAAAAGCACTATTTCGTGTCAACAAATGAATAAGACTTGATTTGATATTTTTGGAAACTTTGAGAGGTTATCTATTTGGTTCAGTGATGAACTTTTGTTGTTGTTTGGTTAAAGGTCACTTCCAACTAGCACAACTGTTTCTAGGTTAGGGGTTACTTCCTTACAAAACCTCTTGAATCAAGGGTTACTTCTCAAGAGTTTAGGGTATATCAGGAGTCTTCCGCAGCTTCTCACGCTCCCAACGATCCACCTTCAATTCTGAGTGTGTTCATTGCATCCTTAGTCCATATCCAACATCCAGCCTTAATGTTTCTGTGGGAAGGATTTAGTTACTCAGGCATTTCTGTATAACATTTTCAAGTTGCATGGGTGCCCTCTAAGTATTGTTAGTGATCAAGATGCTGTTTTTCTAAGTGATTTTTTGCAGGAGTTGTTTCGGTTGCAGGGAGTTGGTCTTAATATGTCCATTGCTTACCACCCTCAGAGGGATGGTCAGACTGACGTGATCAATCGATGCTTGGAGATTTACTTTTGGTGTATCTACAGTGCTAAACCTCACCTTTAGAATAAGTGGCTTCTTCTTGCGAAATTTGGTATAATACGAAGTATCATACAGCGATTCAAATGTCACCATATGAGGCTGTGTATGGTCAACCTACGCCTCAGCATTTTTCTTATTTGTCGGGGGAGTCTAAGGTGGCTGTGGTAGATACAGTTTACGAGATTTAAAAGATATGTTATTGATGTTGAAGTTTCATTTGCTGCATACTCAACACCGTATAAAATAGTTAACTGATAAGCACCATACTGAGCATAGCTTTGAGATTAGAGATTATGTCTATGTGAAGCTGCAATTATATGGTTATGCATACCAACCAGAAACTTTCCCCAAAGTATTTTAGCCCTTACTTGGTTCTTGATAGAATTGGTCCGATTGCTTATAAGTTGAAGCTTCCTGCTGGTTCAAATATCCATCTGGTATTCCAATATCTCTCAATTGAAGTTGTTGGTGGGTACAGCTTCAGTTTCTACTACTTTGCCTTCGATTGTTGCTGATGTGTTGGTCTATGAACCAAAGAGTGTGTTGGACAGAAATATGGTCAAACGTCAAAGCAAGGCTGCCACTATGGTGTTAGTTAAGTGGCCATTAACCAGCTGATGAGGCTTCTTGGGAGTTCATGTTTGATCCTGCAAATAAGTTTACTGACTTCAAACCTTAAGGTCAAGGTTTCTTAGCAAATAAGTTTCCTGACTTAAAACCTTTAAAGTCAAGGTTTCTTAAACCGAGAGAATTCGATACAGTAAATGGAGGTCAAGATTTGATAAAGGTTTGTTAATAAGTTCGGCGGATGGAATGTAGCCATGTCAACTAAGTGAATATCGGCGGATGGAATGTAGCCACGTCGTCAACAATTTAGAATTCATTCAAAAAATATTTATAATTTTGTTATCTTTTCTTCTGTAGTTTTATAGCTGTCTTTGGCGATTGTTCATCACCTTGGTGACATCGTTGACTATATTTTAGAGATTTATTGTTTGTCAAGAACGGTGGATCTTATATTGTAATTCTTGTTCATTAATTGGAGAAGTACGGTATTTCGGTATCACTAAAGCTCAGAAGCCCGGAGATAGAGTTCGCCTCAATCACCATTCCTTGCACAGATGTCGCCATCATAACACCATCGCCTCTGCTTCCCGACGATAGAGCTTCGTTCGAAAATGATCAGAACCGTGTGATGTTGCTTATCATTGGCGGTGAAACTCGTGTAATACTCTGTCTTTGAGAACTCATCTTGAATGGCAGATGAACGTCATTCCTTCAGAATATTACCCTGAATTTTGATGAACAATGGTCAGTACAGTAAAGAGAGAGAAATAAAGAGTGAGTTAAGAGAAACCGAACATGAGTTTATGATTGGAGAGATCAGAACTTGTCAGCCTCCGGGTCGTCCGAGTTTGGTCGGAAGTAGAGAAAGATTGTAGAGGTTCTGGCTCGCTCCGGGTGGGTTTAGTGGGTTTTTAGGGGCTAAGGAATCGAAGTCAGTTCTGATCTGGGTTGAGTTCTTGATCTGCTGATTGAGGTCAGGTAGTTCGTCGCTCCAGCTTGGCTTCATCGTACTCATTGTTGTCTTCACGAATGTAATCAATGTTTATCAATGGAGTGGATGACTCAATGGATGGAGAAGAAAGAGCCAAGTACTTCCAATTACAGACAAAAAGGCTAGTACTTTGTTTATCCTTGTTTTAATTAAAAGAATACATTCAATTACATGATAACTAAAATCGTATAAGATCCAGTAAATATTGAATAACAGGTATTTTAAACGTATTTACAATTACATTTAACAAATGTTTAATCCAATAACAATGGATTTTATTGTATTTTTTTTTTTATCAAATACACAATTTTGTAACATTTGATTTCAATCTAAATTCAAATCAATTCAATAACACCCCCCTTACTTAGTTTTGATGGAATTTAAAAACTAAGTAAGGGGGTGTTATTGGATTGATTTAAAAACTAAAACTAGTGTTATAAAAATATATTTTTTGCTTTCTTCATTCATGAAAGTCCAATAAAATATGTATTATATTTATCATAAAGATAATCTAGTCCTAAAATTAATACCCAGCAAGCCTTTTGAAATCTTGTTGATAAAAGTTATGAGTAGTAGATATTAACCTGTTATTTTTGTTATATCCTTTTTAGAGTAACTAGGTGAACAAATGCGCTAAATGCGGGTTTTTGTATTTTTGTGTATTAAATATTTAAAAATTAGCTCTCTGTATATAATCATATGAGCTAACATATTTTCTACCGTAAAGGTGATTTTTTGTGTGTGCTTAAATCACTTTTACATAAATAAGTTATAAACTATATTCGAAAACGTATGTACGCGCACAGATTAATTTTTTTTATTTTGATTTTAAAATATATACTTTCCTAAAGATATATATATTATTTATTAAAGGTAAACAAAATAATATATAAATAAATAGGAAAGTTGAATCAATTTTATTTTCTAGTTTTAGTTTAACCGAAATTAGTAAAATTAAATAAAATATTTTAAAATGAATCGCTTGAGTGCGGTAATATATATATTTAAACTAAAAAGTAATATAATATATTTTTTCAAATTTTGATTTTATAAATAAATATACTTTATATTACTGTATATATTTATCAAATATATTTTATGTTATTTTATGTGTATATTCAATAAAATAATTTTATGATTTATAAAAAGAATTGATTTATTATATTATTTAATTTTTTAATATCTAATATATATATTTTTTTATTTTTTTTATTTTTTTTATTTTCGTTTTTAATTAGTTAGAAAAATGAGATCTACTCTTTTAAATTATTATTTTGTTTTTAATTAATTATAGAAGTGGGACTCATTATTTGAAATATTATTTTCATTTTAAATTAAAAAGGGAAGTGAGAGCAATTGTTTTAAATTTAAAATTTTAGATATATAAACTTTTATTTATAGCTAGACCCAAAATTTTAAATGTCTATATTATTCTTAATGAAATTCTAGTGGGATGTATTGAAAATGATATTTAAGGGAAATCGAGGTGATTTGAATTCTTGTGAGGTTTTGGAAGATTTTGGGTAAATTAGGAAAATTGTGATGATTTTAATTAACCCACTCTAGAATTCTATCTAAAACCATTAGATTTAGATTTTTATATTTTTAACTAAAAAAATCTCACCAAATCTATTAATATATAAAAGTTGAGGGTAAATGCCATTGAGAGTGTCCACATAGGATTACAAAAATCTAGCAACCAATAGTATTCTTCCACGTCATCATTTAAATTTAGGAAACTTTAAAAAAAAATTAATTGTATTGATAATAGACAATACATAAAAAGAAGAAATTATCTATAAAATTTTATTAAAAAAAATCAACTTAATATGAGATTAGGAAATCTTCTAATTTTAAATATAAGATAAAGAAATATTCTATAAGATTTTATCCAAAAAAGGAAACTTTTTTAATTTGAAATAATGTTCTTTTTGTATAATTAAATATATATAACATATAAATAATATTGGT
>KE155609.1:20587-37983 GCA_000411075.1 Sisymbrium irio | reverse complement strand
GTTGCGGTTAATGACCCAACATATCAGAGTGGATTGTGGGATGACAGAAGGGAAACTGGAGCCAGTTGTTCTATACGAAGACAATGCAGCATGCAGAGCTCAACTGAAGGATGGCTACATCAAAAGAGACAGAACTAAGCATATCCTGCCTAAATTCTTCTACACACACGATTTACAGAAAGACGGAGAGGTTAAAGTAGTTCAAGTCAAGTCGTGTGACAATTCAGCCGATCTCTTCACCAAGTCGCTTCCAACCTCAACGTTTAACAAGTTAGTCAAGCAGATTGGAATGCTCAGACTGAAGGACCTTCAGTGAGGCATCAAACAGGAGGAGTAATACGTGTTGTACTCTTTTTCCTTATCCATGGTTTTATCCCACTGGATTTTCCTGGAAAAGTTTTAATAAGGCAACATTCAAAGCGTATTATGAGCTCTGATACGGTTATGGTGTTCAAGGGGGAGTGTTGTAATCTATTGAGTGTGAATGGTCCATAACCAGACCGGGCCAAGCCTAGCCGGGCCATTAGTACTTAAGCGTGTAAAGCATTTGACTTACTGTCAAACATAATTTTTATAGATTGATTCACATCTTCCTTTTGGTTCACAGCAGCTCCTTCTTCTTCGGTTATTTCATCCTGATAATGGTCGTGTGTTGATTCATATTTCCACTTCCACTTCTATCTTTTACACGAAGCATTACTGAAATATACATTAAAAATCCCAACTAACACAATATATTGTTTTATCGAACAATGCCAAATTGAATTTAAAATTATCAATTCCAATCAGTTCATTTTTTTTTTTAAATAATTTCCAACTGAAATCATCATCACCAACTAGACCTACTACGAATTCGAAGATGACGAGGTTAAATTATTGGATATTTCATGTTGAGTTCGTAATTTTCGTTTATCACCTTCGGTTTTTAGAATCTTTCATGGGTTTTCGATTTTTTAAAAAGACTTATTAAAGAAATTCTATAACATAATGATGGTAACTGTGACTATCTTTTTTTATTTGTTTGCATTTGAGCCATTGATCTCTCTCGAGTTCTTAAATTTTCGTTTCATAAAAAAGTGAGGCTATTCCAAAAAAAAAAATTGGGGATCCATAATACAAATATTATAGTTTGTATTCTGTTTCTATGTTGGACTGAGATGAAAGAGAAATGGATCTCGTCAAAATTTACTCTGCTAAGGAGAATAATAAAAGAAGACAAAAGTATATTTTCACTCATAATCTAAAAAAGTCTGTAAAGTTTGTTCGTTGTTTTTCTGGGTTTGTCAAGAATTATCATCGTCGTGTTGAACTTTTATCATTAGAGAATATCCTCGATGAATTTGTAATCCACGTTTGCTGAACTTGGCACTGATACTTTTGATGCAGAAAAAGTGATCCTTCGATAACAAGTAATCCAATATTCAACAAGCTTTCAGAAACAGGATGAAAAAGATACTTACTAGTGTCTCCTGCCAAATTCGACAGACGAGAAACTAAAGGAACGAGATCAATTCCAGGAAGCGATAAGAATATTCAACCAACGGAGGAAAAAAATACAAACTGGCAGCACAGATCAATGATATTCTCTCCAAACACAGAATACTGAGAGATTGATGAAGTCGAGATGATGATATTCTCTTCTTAATTTTGGTTGGAATTAGAAAAAAATTAGACTTTTTCACTTTTTCAACTTAAGATAAGTTTCAAGTACTTGATGTTACCCATATAATTTTTGTTTATTATCATTGGTTTTTAGACTTTTTTATGTTTCAATTATAAAAATGGTTAAAGATTTTCTAAAACATAATTGTGGTAACTGTTAATTTTTAATTAGTGACAGTTGAGCCATTAATTTCTTTTTAATAGAACGCACAATAAATTTGCTATATATATTTTTAATGATTTATATGCCATTTATTAATCTACATGACATTCTATTCCAGAATTTCATATTTTACCTTTAGTGAAAAAAATTATTAAAATATTTAATTTGTATAAAAGAATTATTCAGATGTTCATGTCCCACTTGTTATGATAATATGTCCCAGTTGTTCATCAGTTGTCATAGAGAGAAAAGTTGATTCTTCTCCAGTGTTCAGTTTTTGTTTTCAAATCTAAAAAGGAGTATTACGCAAGAAAATATATATGAAATTTTAATGATTTATTATTTTAATATTATCACTAGAATTTTACCCGCCTTACGTGCGGGGGAAGTTTTTTTCGAATATAACAATTTATGATAAGAGTAAGATCAATATTTAAACTAGTATCATAGTAATATATATAGTTTTATGTTGTGTTAATTATTTTTATTTCTGGTGTTACAAAAATTATATTTGATGAAATTATATATCATTTTTGTTGGTATGAGAAGAATTGTATTATTGGTGATTTATAATTTGTGGTAATTTAGTGGAATAAGAGTTATTAATTTTCCTTTATTTGTTAATTTTATATTTTTCTAGTTTAATAGTTTTCAGAAATAAAAGAAATAAAAATATGTATTGTTCATATAAACATTAGTTTATTAAACATATAATACAATCCGATGTTTGAACCCAAACTAATTTTATAGAAAGTGATTAACAATTGCTTGGGCTTCGAAAATTAAATGCAAATTAGATTGGGTTTTTAATGTATAAGCCCATTATATTAACGCGGGTTGATAACAGATTGTTAATCACAAAACGAACCGACAAACATCTTTACCCCAACAGCAAAGACTCATGAACAGTTTTGGGTTTTAACCAATGGATATCAGCGCTATCTTCGAGTAGAGATTGATTTCGTGAACAATTTTGAGCTTTCCTCTGCCCTATTTTGACATTTATAACGTCTTCCATTCCCTCGAAGAGCAAGCTGAGAATCGAAGGAAACAGATCCTTCCTGCCAAGATGGCTGCTACTGACGTGGAGGATGAATCCAGCGGTGCAAGATCTAAACTCCGATCTAACGGTTACGGCGATGAAGGGTATGATTTCGACGATAGCGATGATGAGATCCCATCTAGGAATGAGGAGAATCTCAAGGCTGAGGCAACTAAGAAGCCGAAACAAAAGAAGGAGAAGAAGCCGAAAGTGTCATTGCCTGAAGCTGCAGCCAAGATTGATCCTTCAAATCTCGCAGCTTTCCTCTTAAAAGCAACGGTAAGTGCATGCAGTTTTGATAATTCAGCTCGAACCATTTGGATTCTGATCTGAAATCGGGAACCCATAAATAAAAAATCAAACTTTTCGTTGTTGTTGTTGTTTGGTTAATAGGAATGGTATGTGGCTCAGCCGGAGATTCAACTAATGAGATTTGTGATTACTTTGGGAGATCACTTTCCGGAGTATCATCTGTGCAATTTCCATGGGTGAAGATGCTCAAAGAGTCTCCTTTGTTCAAATTGATCGATGTAAGCTGTGTTTTCTCTACGTTTTGGTGAAGTTTGGAATCAAAGTGTAGGTTTTGGGATTTGTAAAGCTGATAACTTTTAATCAAACAGGTTCCGTTAGCTCATATTCCTGAACCAGTCTGCAAACATCCAACTAAAGCTCTTGGAACCTTTGTGTTGTGGGCGTTTGATTGTATTCTCACAGATTTGGCAGCACATGAAGGAGGTGTCAAAGGTGTGAAGAAAGGTGTACAACGTACTTCTTCCAAATCTCAGGTAACTATTTGGAAGACTCTATCTGATTCTTGATGAATCTCTGATCTTTTCTTATGTATTCTTTATCATGCTCTTAGTTTAAATATTGATATCTGAAATTTTGGTGAAATGTGAAATGTGGACAGGCTTCCAAAGGTGATCTATCCTTCGGCTTGCTTTCATGGGGACACAACTTATTACATGTACTCGGTCCTATACCTACAGCCCTCAGTCAAGAGATCTCGTTCTACAGTTGGTTGAGAAGTAAGTCAAAAAACAAATAAAAATGGGATATCCTTTGCTATATGTTTTGATAAATCATTTGTCCTCATCGTTCATCACCTCCATGGCTCCACTATGCTATTCGTTTGTCTCTCTTTAGTGGAGTAATTATGGTGTCTCTATGTTTCTTCTGTCTTTCACTCTAAGCATCTACGTGTTTTTCTTTGTATCTTGTCTAAATTGTCATTTTCGTGTTTCAGATTAAAGCCACCGAAGGACACAGTTCCACTGCCGTCGTCAAATCCAGCAAGAAGGACACGTGAAAAGGTAATATTTTTTATATTCTTAAGTTCCTCTATTGTTTATCCTACCTTTTTAATTTCCTATTTTCTCATGATTTATTTTGTTCTTACTTGTATGTTGAGGAGTAAATTTGGACAATCATGGAGTATAGTGAAGTTGGAACCAAGGTTAGCAACATTGTCTGTCTCTACTTACCAAATTCTGAAACACTTCATTGCAAATCTTTTGTTCAATCTTTGGTCTCTACCTGTTTAAAGAAAAAAACACAAATTATTAAGCTAAAAACATCAGCAATAAGTAACTTATTTCTCAAAACATATGACCTTAAAAAAAATAGAAAGAAAATACAATCAGTAAGGAAAGTTAGCAACATTATCTGTCTTTACTTACCAATTTATGAAACACCTCTTTGAAAACAACATTCATTGTTTGGGTTTGTGGCTTTCCATCCTTGTCAACTATGAGCATTTTCAAGCTTTTTTTTTTATGTGACCCTTGATAGTGCTACATAGAGTTGCCCATGTGAGAAAAATGGTCCAGGCAAAAACACTCCAACCTTGTTTAATGATTGTCCTTGGCTCTTGTTGATAGTCATAGCAAAAGCAATATTTATAGGAAATTGCTTTCGTCTCATCATGAAAGGAAGTTTGGTGTCAGAAGGTGTTATAACAATCTTTGGAATTAAGACTATTTCTCCAACTCTTCTACCAGTGATAACTGTAGCTTGCACAACATGATCATCTAGATGAGTAACTTGTAGCCTTGTACCATTGCATAGTCCACCAATAGTATATATGTTCCTTAACAACATAATTGGTGTACCAATCTTCAGATATAAACTATGCTTAGGTTGTCCAGAGACTTTGATGCTGTGGAGAAAATCTGGAGTGAAAATAGGATTGCTTGCTGATACTGTATCCATATGATCTATTACTATTTGCTGATAAATAGGTTCTTTCATCACCTATCGTTAAAACAAAACATTAATCATTTTGTCTATTATATATCATAAAATAAAAACAGTAAAATGGGTCAATAAGCTGAAAACAGTAAACGTACCAGGAAGTTGCTCGACCATATACTCATTTATGATATCAAGATCATCGTTTGTTGGACATAAAATAGCTCGCTCTTGAAAGACCTTAGGATCATTTTTTCTCTTCCAACAAAGACAGATCTCCATATACTTTCTTGCTGATGACTTTGATAGGTTTAGTTGCTTCAGTTATTAAAAACTCTTCTGGAATATCAATTAGAACTTCCCCATCATTAGGCTCTGCAATCTTACCATCTCCAATATCTAATAACCAATCAGACAATTCTTGAATCTCTTTTGTTTCAGTCGCACTCAAATTGTTTGATAGAAGTCTCATGTTCTTTGTTAATTTAAGAACTCTGCAGTGGTCCTAAAGATAAGATGAATTCAATGCAGCCATAACAATTTATGTTCTTCCAGCACCATTGATTAAAGGCAGCACTTGTCTGAAATCTGCATCCAAAACAACAACTTTTCCACTGAAAGGCTTGTTCTCCACATGTCCCATAATATCGAACATACTTCTATCTAAAGATTTGGAACAGTATCGGCTCATCATAGGTGCTTCATCCCATATAATTAGTGACACTTTTTTGACCAAATTAGCAAGATCTGTTCTAGGTTTGATATTACACATTGTGTAATCATCTGGATTAATAGGAATACCAAATCGGGAATGAGCAGTCCTACCACCTTATAGCAAGAGAGAAGCAATACTGCTTGAAGCAACATTAAGAAAAATTGAGCCTTTCAATCGGACTGCAGCAGATATTGTTTTCCACATAAATGTTTTCCTTGTTCCTCCGAAACCAAACACAAAGAAAAAACCTCCTCGATTATTAAAAACAGCATATGTGATCTCGTCGTATATGCCTTTCTGTTCAGATGTCATCAGATCAATTCACTCATTATGTTGTACTGTGAGAAGCTCCTTGTCATAGCTTATTTCGTCAATAATCAAACGATTAGTTTGTTGTTCTTCTTCTCTAGATGGCTGTGGCATTGACGTGAATCTTTCCAAAGAGCATCCATTACTCAACAAATAATCCTCTATTTCTTGTAAAGCATAATTCTTCTTCTGTGAATCGTTCACTTTAAGATCTGCCAAAGAGATAACAATAAATTTAAATGTACATTAAAATAAAAAAATTTAGAGTTTAAGATGATAGAATTATCACTAGTTGGATTGTTAGATACTTTTCTCTTCTTTCTCTCAATGTCTTCTGAAAGGAGATGCCATGTTTTACTCCAGATATTCTCAGGCATTGATAGGCAGTTAGAATCAAGCATAATTGCAAGAAACCTTCGCAGATGATCTCCAAACAACCTCTGGCTTGCAGATATTTTGTTGTCGATGTATGCTTGGTCATCTTCCAGAATTCCACGTGAAAAACATGCTTCTTTGTAGGATTTGTAGACAACACCTCTATATGTCTTTATGTCATCAAAACTGGTTGGACCTCCGAATATAATATTCATCTTCAATCTTGCGGGAGGCATAATTAATTCTTCTTATGCTGAACCTAGTTTTTGTTTTCCTTTCATTGAATTTCTTTTCCTTCCCATCACAGGTAAATAAATTCAGAATTTGTTGATAAGTGAGCTTCCTTGCTCGTGAATTTGTTTCGTTTAATTTGAACCAAGCCAAAAACTGTGAGAGTTCAGCAGTCTTCCGATTGAGAACATTCCTAACATCCTCAGTACCTTTGTAGTAAAGCTTGTGCTGACATTCTAGATGGAAAGTTAACTTGGTAACAGGTGTTGTTCGAAAATGTAATGGAAACTTCAGAATCCTCCATACAGCTTCGGAAGCAGATACATATCTAAAAAAAAAAAATAATTTTAATACTAATTTTAGCAGTACATTTTAAGCATATTGTCAAACATAGTGTTTAATCTATCAATTTAACACTATGTTAAAGTACATCTTTTTGTTCTAATATTAAACCATTAAATATAGATGTAAATCCATGCATGATCAGTGTTAAAATGATCAAGTACCTGAAATCGAAGAAGTCTCTAATTTCATTCTTAGGCTGTTCTTCATCATTTTCTGCTTCGTTTCCTTATTGATCTCCTCTGGTTTTTCTCCCTTGCTCAACAGATACAGTGAGATGATCTTGACATTTGTTAATGTATTTGAATAAATACTTGATTGAACCTGATTGGTTACACCATTCTACATTAATGTGAGCTTTGTAACGAACTGACAGCTCTTTGTTGTAAGGGACAACATATCTACTATCACAAGTAAAACAATTCTTCTCAACATAATTTGAACTTTGACGTCTCCTATATACCAGAAAACCATCTTTATCAACTTTAGTGATATCAACATGAGCTTATGGATAGAAATTTGAAAATTTTCCATCTATCATACATGGCGAATTAGGATTTGCAGCGCCACAAGGACCATGGATCATACAATCTTTGATCACTTCATAGAGTTCTGGTTCTGAATCGGGGTCTGATATTTCTGCACAAATGATCTTGTCAATACTATCATAGGTGGCTATTTTACAGCTAGGATGCATGAACAGAACAATATGGGCATGTGGAAGACCTCGCTTTTGGAATTCAACTGTGTACATAGCTGAAAAGGAACAGTAAAATATTTCAGTTATGTTCATTTTCTTACATAACAAACTATTAAAAGTTCAAAGTTAAAACGAATAAATCTAATTGTTTCACTAACCTGAAACAGTCTTTCCAAAATGTTTTCCTTCTGTTAAATCTTTCATAAGTGAGTCAAGTTTCAGCTTAAAAACTTGGCATACAATGTCTGGCCTGTCGTCATACTTTAGGTTCCGGGTTTCTAGATACCTTGTAATTTCAGGCCATTTGGGATTACATGTAAATGTAATGAAGAGGTCAGGGAAGCCAAAATGTTTGCATATGGCCATAATCGTAGTACAGCTATTGCATCTATCTAGGTCCACCAACAAAGGAAGCTGGAAGAAGAAGACGGTTTCCTTGTTCAGACATATCCGTATTGCCAGATGCTGCTATTTCCTTCAAAGAATCAAATCTTTCTCCTCTAAGATTTTATTGGTTGAATCTAATATAAGACAGCCTGTTTGATTCTATGGTTGTGTAAGCATCAACCAAGAATTGTTGAAATAACCTCTTAGAATGCAAGAGTGTATGACTTTCATTTGCCCTCTCTTGAATACGAAATGCGAAAAACTGTCTCATACTCATCTTCTGTTCTTTTCCATCTTTTTTTAATCCCATATACCCTTTCTGAATTCCTGGTCTAAAGCCATCTTCACCATATGGGAAAAGTAGAGGATATTGTAAAGCCAAATAAGAGACATGAACTTCACTAATTCTTTGCAGTTTTCCAGACTTTTCTTCAACAATAATATCTCTTTCTGGAATTTCTGGGTGGAAATCACCAGGAATCAAAGCAGCAACTTCAGAAGTTGTTGGTATAAAATGTGTCCTTACATCTTTCCCTGATCGATCACTGATAATTCTCATATGAAATGTAGTGTTTTCGCTGCTGTCAAGTCTGTCTTTAGCTTGCCTGAAAGCTCCAACATAAGGATTGCCCTTATCCAACATTTTCATATTGGGTTCGATAATTTCCTTTCTTAAATTATTCTTTTTAGCCATTTTCTGAGAGTTCTTCCCCTTACTGAGAGACACAAAAATAAAAGGGTTAGATGTGGTATGAATTTTTATTAAAAATTTTAAGTTTAAACTGAGTGTGGTAAGACAAAATTACCTTAAAATTGCAGCTCTGTTTTCTACTTCATTTTCCGTATCGACAATGTAAAGTTGAGAACATTTAGGATAATCACCATCTTCAGGTTTTAAGCTACCCATCCTACGGTAGTTTTGACCATGTAATTGAAACATCTTAGGTCTTCGTCCTTTTTTCATTGATCATTCTACCTTTCCACCAAGAGAAGTCATTGCAAAAACCATGTTGTAAGGTCTAATATTGGTTCTGAAATGTCTGCTGAGCTCATCATCATCTTTTAGCAATCCTTGCAACAATTCTGGAGTCTTTTTCAAAAATTGTATTTGACTGTACCTTGTAAGCAGCACATTGAAAATGTAGGTTTCTTAGAAGTTTTTCTCTTATTAAGATGTTCATCGTACCACATAATAGCAGCACATTTGTCACAAGTGTAAATCGGATCACCATGATCCAGATAACCTGTAATAAGTATAAAAGAAAAGAAATGTCAAACTTTAAAATCGCAGGTTTAGTAAAGTTACACATTTTAAAGATCACAAATTTGGCATGCATACCACTTGCTTTGTTAGATTTAGCAACTGAAGTTGGGCTTGAATTTTTTTTTCTTCTCGTTGTACTCTTTTAAAAACTTTTGAAGATCAAATTTTGGAACACTACTTTCTCTTTCCATTGATTCTTTGTTGTCATCATTGGATGTTTCATATGTGGTCTCTTCTTGGCTAGAACGATCAAGGATATGTTCTTGAGAATCATATCCATCGTCTACTATACAGAAAGAGAAATTGTAACACACTTTTAGTAACATTATATGTTCCAAAAAGAAATTCAATTTTGAATCAAATGATTTGATACCTTCATGATACACACAATGCTATGGAATTTCGTTGCAGTGCTGTTGGACTTTCTTTTTTTTTAGTTTGGGTCACCATAGTTGATAAGACTGTATGTAGTAGAATAAATATTGGATTAGTGTGTTATAAATTTTGCAATTTAAGAATCAAATACAATAAAAACAATTAGTTTTTTTTTCCGATTAATTGGTTTCAGTGCTCTTTAGTGTAACTTACCTGGATTTTTGGCAGTGGTTTGTGTTGTTGAATATTTATGAGAAACCAATGATGAAGACTTTTTGTAACCTTTATGCTGTCTTGAAAATTTTTATTTTCTTTTCAAAATGACAGGCTCTTCTTGTTGCAAGGTATTTGAATTTCCATTATCTTTAGCTATTAGCTGATCAGGTAGGCTTTCTGAAGCTGTGTTCAAGTAATTGTAGAGGTTAGAATGCAAATCTCATAGCTTGGGAAACTATTAGTGTCTACATAAGGGTTAATATGTGCTTAGAATTCTTACACAATGTAGCATTGTTAGTTCTGAGCCTTTTTGAATTATTATTCATCACTTTTTTGTTGGATGATCTTTTTCCTGCGCAGAAAATGTTAAAACTTCCTTCCATTAGTAAATAGAAATATGAATTGTTCATTGATTTTCATAAAATTCTTACCTGTCAAAACTCCATGAATGATGGAAGATGAAGAAGTTATATTGGTTTGAAATGGTGACAATTGAACACTTTTATATGGCTTTGTGATATCTAGAAACATCCTAGTGAATATAGATTTCAGTGGGATTGGATTCTTTCTGTTGTGTGATGGTAATTGGGAGACCATTTTTTGTGAAGTACCAGATGTGTTTGGTGATCGCTTATGTTTGCAGTGTTCATCATTTTTTCTTACTTGGTTGATGAGAGATACAGAAAAGTGATTTTTGGTTTAGGGATTATCTTCTGTTACGTGATTTTTTTTTTTGAATTTCTGTTACACGGTAGAAGCCACTATTGCCTGATTAGTTACACATTTATTTATTTAGTTTTATGTATTTGGTTAACATTCTCCATATCACGTAATCTTTCACTATTGTATAGTTTTAAAGTCTTTTTCTATCTTGTGATAGTCATATTAATTTTTTTATTTGATTGTTATATTACAGGTTATGGTATAGATATACCATAGCACACAACATGGACACAAATAAGGTAATTTATTGTTACAACTTTTCTTAAAAAAATAATTATTTCTGTTATATGAATGTTGGCATTTTGTGATTGAATATTTGGTTAGAAGTTATTAGTTGATCAGCATTATTGATTTCAAAATAAGTTTGTTTTATTTTATTTAATAGCTAATTATTTCTGGAAGGTTATTTAATAGCTAATTATTGGTTTATGTGATAGGTTTAACTTGTTATAACAATAAGCGGAAGATAATGCATTATTATAGATTAGTAATCCCAAAATAAAATAATTAAAATGCAAAGGTCCAAATAAAACCAATTATTAGAAATGAAAACTAAAAACATAGAAAAATAACAAAAACATATTAAAAACGAAAACATCCAATGAACTCATGCTCCCTTCTCCATAATCTTCTTTGGCTTAACTTTCTCCAACTTTACATCTTCAAAGTGTGCCTTCTTAGTGACAGAATATTGATCAGAAACCATGCTATTTGCCATTTCATCTTTTCTTTTGGAAGGAGTAATCATGTTGGTAGTCTCAGATCCTGATGTTTCTTGATTGCTTCTTAACATAAGTGACTACAAATGAAACAATCCAAGACAGTTTTTATTATGTCAGTTTAATAAGAATATTTTTAAAGCCTGACTCATTTTGGGCCGATTTTGCTATTAAAGATTTCAAAAAGCATGAATATAATTCAACCTAGCACATTTGGTTGATTTTCTTGGTTCATTATGAAGATATTTTCATCATTTTAGAAGCCCAAATACAAATTCAAAAGCTAAACACGGATTTTTGGAGCTGAAGAGTTCACTTTGACTAGAATTGAAGAGTTGTTTAACATGTTGGGTTAAACTCTTGCCTAGTCTTTAGTTGTAATTAATTCATGTATTTTAATTAATTTTTGACAGAAAATGTACTTTATAAAAGCACTATTTCGTGTCAACAAATGAATAAGACTTGATTTGATATTTTTGGAAACTTTGAGAGGTTATCTGTTTGGTTCAGTGATGAACTTTTGTTGTTGTTTGGTTAAAGGTTACTTCCAACTAGCACAATTGTTGCTAGATTAAGGGTTACTTCCTTTCAAAACCTCTTGAATCAAGGGTTACTTCTCAAGAGTTTAGGGTATATCAGGAGTCTTCCGCAGCTTTTCACGCTCCCAACGATCCACCTTCAATTCTGAGTGTGTTCATTGCATCCTCAGTCCATATCCAACATCCAGCCTTAGTGTTTCTATGGGAAGGATTTTATCACTCAGGCATTTCTGTATAACATTTTCAAGTTGCATGGGTTCCCTCTAAGTATTGTTAGTGATCTAGATGCTGTTTTTCTAAGTGATTTTTTGCAGGAGTTGTTTCAGTTGCAGGGAGTTGGTCTTAATATGTCCAATGCTTACCACCCTCAGAGGGATGGTCAGACTGACGTGGTCAATCGATGCTTGGAGACTTACTTGTGGTGTATCTACAGTGCTACACCTCACCTTTATAATAAGTGGCTTCCTCTTGCGAAATTTGGTATAATACCAAGTATCATACAGCGATTCAAATGTCACTATATGAGGCTGTGTATGGTCAACCTACGCCTCAGCATTTTCCTTATTTGTCGGGGGAGTCTAAGGTGGCTGTGGTGGATACGTTTACGCGAAAGATATGTTATTGATGTTGAAGTTTCATTTGCTGCGTACTCAACACCGTATAAAATAGTTAACTGATAAGCACCGTACTGAGCATAACTTTGAGATTAGAGATTATGTCTATGTGAAGTTGCAATTATATGGTTATGCATACCAACCAGAAATTTTCCCCAAAGTATTTTAGCCCTTACTTGGTTCTTGATAGATGTGGTCCGAATGATTATAAGTTGAAGCTTCCTGCTGGTTCAAATATCCATCTGGTATTCCAATATCTCTCAATTGAAGTTGTTAGTGGGTACAGCTTCAGTTTCTACTACTTTGCCTTCGATTGTTGCTGATGTGTTGGTCCATGAACCAAAGAGTGTGTTGGACAGAAATATGGTCAAACGTCAAGGCGAGGCTGCCACTTTGGTGTTAGTTAAGTGGCCATTGACCAGCTGATGAGGCTTCTTGGGAGTTCATGTTTGATCTTGTAAATAAGTTTACTGACTTCAAACCTTAAGGTCAAGGTTTCTTAGCAAATAAGTTTCCTGACTTCAAACCTTTAAAGTCAAAGTTTCTTAAACCGAGAGAATTCGATACAGTAAATGGAGGTCAGGGTTTAATAAAGGTTTGTTAATAAGTTCGGCAGATGGAATGTAGCCATGTCGACTAAGTGAATATCGACGGATGGAATGTAGCCACGTCGTCAACAATTTAGAATTCATTCAAAAAATATTTGAAATTTGTTATCTTTTCTTCTGTATTTTTATATCTGTTTTTGGCGATTGTTCATCACCTTGGTGACATCGTTGATTATATTTTAGAGATTTATTGTTTGTCAAGAACGGTGGATCTCATATTGTAATACTTTTTCATTAATCGGAGAAGTACGGTATTTCAGTATCACTAAAGCTCAGAAGCACGGAGATAGAGTTCGCCTCAATCAGCACTCCTTGCACAGATGTCGCCATCATAGCACCATCAGCTCTGCTTCCCGACGATAGAGCTTCGTTGGAAAATGACCAGAACCGTGTGATGTTGCTTATCATTGGCGGTGAGACTCGTGTAATACTCTGTCTTTGAGAACTCATCTTGAATGGCAGATGAACGCCATTCCTTCAGAATATTACCCTGAATTTTGATGAACAATGGTCAGTACAGTAAAGAGAGGGAAATAAAGAGTGAGTTAAGAGAAATCGAACATGAGTTTGTGAGTTTGTGATTGGAGAGATCAGAATTTTTCAGCCTCCGGGTCGTCTGAGTTTGGTCGGAAGGAGAGAAAGATTCTAGAGGTTCTGGCTCGCTCCGGGTGGGTTTAGTGGGGTTTTAGGGGCTATCGATGTCAGCTCTGATCTGGGTTGAGTTCTGGATCTGCTGATTGAGGTCGGGTAGTTCGTCGCTCCGACTTGGCTTCATCGTACTCATTGTTGCCTTCAGGAATGTAATCAATGTTTATCAATGGAGTGGATGACTCAATGGATGGAGAAGAAAGAGCCAAGTACTTCCAATTACAGACAAAAAGGCTAGTACATTGTTAGCCTTGTTTTAATTAAAAGAATACATTCAATTACATGATAATTGAAATCGTACAAAATCCAGTGGATATTGAATAACAGGTATTTTAAATGTATTTACAATTACATTTAACAAATGTTTAATCCAATAACGATGGATTTTATTGTATTTTTTTAATCAAATACACAATTTAGTAGCATTTGATTTCAATCTAAATTCAAATCCATTCAATAACACCCCCTTCCTAAGTTTTGATGGAATTTAAAAACTAAGTAAGGGGTGTTATTGGACTGATTTAAAAACTAATAAAAATATATATTTTGTTTTCTTCATTCATGAAAGTCCAATAAAATATGTATTATATTTATCATAAAGATAATATAGTCCTAAAATTAATGCCCAGTAAGCCTTTTGAAATCTTGTTGATAAAAGTTATGAGTAGTAGCCATTAAAAACAAATACAAATAACCTGTTATTTTTGTTATATCCTTTTTAGAGTAACTAGGTGAACAAATGCGCTAAATGCGGGTTTTTGTATTTTGTGTATTAAATATTTAAAAATTAGTTCCCTGTATATAATCATATGAGCTAACATATGTTCTACCGTAAAGATGATTTTTTTGTGTGCTTAAATACTTTTATATAAATATGTTATAAACTATATTCGAACAACGTATGTACGCGCACAGAATAATTTTTTTTTTTTATTTTGAAAATATATACTTCCTTAAAGATAGATATTTTATTTATTAAAGGTAAAAAAAATGAGATATGAATAGATAAGAAAGCTGAATCAATTTTATTTTCTAGTTTTACTTTAATCGAAAGTAGTAAAAAAAATATATATTTTAAAATGAATCGCTTGAGTGCGATAATTTATATTTAAACTAAAAAGTAATATAATATAGTGTTTTCAAATTTTGATATAAATAAATATATTATAACCCATAGTTATAAAAATATCAACATGTCTCATCATGTGAATAATGTATATATATCAAATTTAAAATATAAAAATATATTTTGTGTTACTGTATATATTTATCAAATATATTTTATGTTATTTGATGTGTATATTTACTAAAATAATTTTATGATTTATAAAAAGGAATTGATTTATTATATTATTTAATTTTTAATATATTATATATATATTGTTTTTATTTTTATTATTTTCGTTTCAAATTATTTAGAAAAATGAGATATATTATTTTAAATTATTATTTTTGTTTTTAATTAATTATAGAAGTGAGACCCGTTATTTGAAATAATTTTTTCATTTTAAATTAAAAAGAGAAGTGAGATCAATTGTTTTAAATTTTAAATTTTAGATACATAAACTTTTATTTATAGCTAGACCTAAATTTTTAAATGTCTATATTACTCTTAATGAAATCCTAGTGGGATGTATTGAAAATGATATTTAAGGGGAATCAAGGTGATTTGATTTCTAGTGAGGTTTTGAAAGATTTTGGATAAATTAGAAAAATTGTGGTGATATTAATTCAATCACTCTAGAATTCCATCTAAAACCATTAGATTTGGATTTTTATATTTTTAACTTACAAAATCTTACCAAATAACTTTAAATGACCACATTGTATTATAAAACCTCTTTTAGAATTCATGATTGAATAACAGTGAATTTATCATTTTAAACCAAATCACCACAAATCATCCAAAATCTTATATTGAATACACCTAATTCAACACATATTTTTCAGTGGCATAAACCGTAATATAACACGGTAGTATATGTTATTTTCCTATTGGATTTCTGTTTTAATAAGATAGATAGATATTTTCCTTCCAACTGATCTAGTAGTTGTACACATTATCAATATGATGAGAACCCAAAATCACAACGATAGTAGCTCTATGATGAAAGATCAAAGGGGGAATTATAGTGATCTGATCCAAACATGAGCTCACATTCTCATCTATAAGTATCAAGCTTCCTCTATTCGGTATTATATAGAATATTCTTCTTTTATAATTTTTTTGGTAAGGAATAACCCTCTAATTCTATTTTTTAATTCTAACGAACTCATTATGGTTATCAGCAAATGTTATGAGAAGATATACATCATATAACATGATATGGTGAATATATTCAGGCTTAGATTGGTGGCCATGTTTTAGGAAAATAAATAGAGAGAATTTGTTATTCCTCCAAATTCATACCAATCAAAGAGAAAATTTTCTCTGATTTTTTTAACATGGGTTCCACATCATTCTTTTTGTTCCTCTTATTTTAATGAATTAAAGAAGTAATATTTTCCTCATCAAATTTGATGAGGAATAAAATTTCCTACTATTTTATTTTTTTCAATTCCTAAAATGAAAATTTGGTCAATTTATTTTCTATTTTTTCATTCTTTTATAGGTCACCAATCTAAGCTTCAGTACAACGTACACACTTAAAATGACAAGATCTGAAGATCTTTTACTTGAGACAACTGGTGGCTCTTCCTTTCATTAGACTGGGGAGTTTGATAGCCATATCAAATTCTTTCTAAACTAAAGCAAATGCAATTATCACATGAAAATTATCATCACAACTTACAATATGTATGAGCAAAGTTAAGTTCTATCCCATCAGAAGCCACAAGTTTTGTCTCAGTTTTTCACTCTCAATTGTATCCATTGTCCAGGCTGATTCCATCTCTCAAATTTCCATTTTTTTTTTGTTCCTCCTCTTCATCATATTTTTCTCCTTATTAATACTTACTGTCAAACATAATTTTTATAGATTGATTCACATCTTCCTTTTGGTTCACTGCAGCTCCTTCTTCTTCTGTCACTTCATCCTGGTAATGGCCGTGTGTTGATTCATATTTCCACTTCCACTTCTATCTCTTACACGAAGGATTACTGAAATATACATTAAAAATCCCAACCAACACAATATATCGTCTTATCGAACAAATCCAAATTGAATTTAAAACTATCAATTCCAATCAGTCCATTTTAAAAAAAAAAAATTTCCAACTGAAATCATCATCACCAACAAGACTTACGACGAATTCGAAGATGACGAGGTTAAATTATTAGATATTTCATGTTGAGTTCGTAATTTTCGTTTATCACCTTCGGTTTTTAGAATCTTTCATGGGTTTTCGATTTTTTAAAAAAATTTATTAAATAAATTCTATAACATAATGATGGTAACTGTGACTATCTTTTTTTATTTGTTTGCATTTGAGCCATTGATCTCTCTCGAGTTCTTAAATTTTCTTTTCATACAAAAATGAGACTACTCCAAAAAAAAATTGGGGATCCATAATACAAATATTATAGTTTGTATTCTGTTTCTATGTTGGACTGAGATGAAAGAGAAATGGATCT
>KE155608.1:95993-109392 GCA_000411075.1 Sisymbrium irio | reverse complement strand
GAGGCCGAGCTGACCGACTTCACTCGTGACGACCCACCGGCTCGGCCTTTTCTCTTGATCAAGAGGTTGAGGCCGAACCGACCACTCTGTTCGACCGGCTCGGCCAGAAAAGGAGAGGAGCAGCGGCTGAGCCGTCCATCCGCCTCTCACTTCTTCGACCGGCTTGGCGGTTTGGATCAGGCTGGTCATTCATCTTGATGATCGGCTCGGCAGAAAGTAACTGGACAATCATGCCGAGCTGACCGATCTTACCGAGTTATCCGATTTTCCGAGAAATTGCGACTTAGATCGATCATTTGGGAAATTCATACGAAAGTTGGTTTTTCCGTACTATTTTCGTAAAAACAGTTTAAATGAACTATTATCCGAATATGGCTCTTTTTCCGAAAATATTCGAATGTGTAAACTTTTTCCTATATTTAAAATTTTTAGTCATTAATTCCGGAAATATTGGTTTTGACCCTACAGTGTCGCTATTTCATAATAAACAAGGTAATAGAAGAAACACATAAAGTGTAACAAGGCAGTAAGGAAACACATAAAAGGAAGTAATGTAAAGCAGAAAATATGATCACGTAAACTTATGTAAACAAACAATAAGTACGAGAAAACCGACTACAAAACTCATCACTTTTTTCAAAACTGATTTGGCTTTCAGCAACTCAGAATCAATCATTTCTCGTATATGCGTATCTACCTTCATCTCCACCTGTTCATACGCTTTATTTTGAACCTCCATTATCTCTGACAATCTCTTATGCATACTCTTCAGTTTGTAACCAAATGACTCTATCTCATTAAACAATGCCTCATCCATCCATTTGAATGTATGATTATCATTGGCAAGCTTCATATGAGACAGAAACATCCAATTTAGGATTCCCATTATTACAACATTTAGAATGATGTTAGAGTATGAGATACATTCTGTGCGACAGCGTAATTGCAGCGATAGTATCTTCTGAAGGGATTGTTTTCATATTTTCAAATATTCGACACCATATGTTCCCCACAAATTGTGCATCTCATTGGAAGACCCTTAACTCGTCCATTTGATCGGACACCAGTAGCGCCGGTTGAAGACGATGAATAATTACTCATTCTGAATTTCAAAATCAGTTTTCAATGGATCTCGAGGTTACTTTAGAGGGTTTTATGTGGTCGGGGAAAAAAATTTAGGGTTGCTCAGTTGCTCTCTCGAAACCGACCAGTCTGATGGAAGTCTAATCTATAAACCAACCGGTCTGATGTAATTGAATTTGAAAATAATTAAAATCATAACATTCCATTAAATCACATATTGACCATACGAAAGCCACAAAAGTTTCCAAAAGATAACTAAAATCACATACGAAAGCTAAAAACATTTCCATAAAATCACAGTTTCATACAACCAGTTAACATAACAAAGATAATGTTATGTTCTTATAAGATACATCACAAAACACAATAAACATTTTGAGCCTACGAAAACCAAAAAACAACATAACTCCATGGTCATTACGAATGATCCCTCCACCTTATTTAATGCCATAATGTATGGTTAGCTTGAGGCCGGCATAATAGCCAACCATACTGCCGAAAATAAACACATACATTCTAAGTCGCAAACAAAGACAGAGGCTAAAACATGTTGACGCTTACTTGTAGAAGAGTTACCAAACACATCCATGAAAGACTGAAACGTGGTTGCGACTGTCCTTACAGCCTCTCACATGACTTTATGAGACACCTTTTTCGGAACGTGAATCACATACTCGTCAAACTCCATCTCGGATGAGCTCTCCTCTTCATTTTCGTCACTGGATGATAACTCTTCAATAACAACTTTCTTCGTAGACTTTGCAACACGTTTTTTCGGGGACTTGATAACTGTTTTTTTCGGGGACTTGATAACTAGCTTTTTCTTTTCCGGAATGTCAACAGCTTTGCCCTTCTCACACGCTGCTAGGCGAGGTGTTCGTCATACTTGTGTTAGCACAGGTGTCAGTGTAGTCGGCTCCTTCTTAACTCTAGCTCGAGTGTACTGTTCTGGATATTCAACAATGGCTTCTAAATGATATTCAAAACCCTGAGACTCCAGCAGCTTAAAAATCAAGCATGGGTACTTGAGCTGAAACTTATTATCCTTCTTTGCTCCAAGAGTAACGATTTCCTCAAAAATTACCCTTCCAAGATCCAATTTTAAGCCTTGAACTAGCTTGTAGAGCAGCTTGACTCGATATGGACGAAAAGCAAAAGTATTTGTTGTTGGAAGCCAGTTCGAACACATAATTATATAAAAATTGTAAAGACCCTTTGAAAAATGCCCAAGAGTCAATGCACAATATGTTCAAGCCGAGCCTTCTGATAAAACTTGAGGTACATCATGCAAATCTAACCCATCATCGCCAGTAACTTCTTCCTCACTAAGATTCTCCAACCGAATCAATTCATTTATTCGTTGCGGACTCAGCTCATATAGTCTGTTTCGCACAAAGAGCTTGATAAAATTACCTGGAGTTTTCTCTTCAGGAAGCTGAGGTAAAATTCTCTAATCACATCTCGAATGAACTTGGAAAGACTTGTCACAGATTTTTTCAAATTGTTTATTTCAATCATCTCCTTCAAACCCGTCGATGTGTCACTCGAGTCCCCAAAATTCACCATTCACTCTTCTATCAAGGAGCGATCTTTAAAGAACTTTTACCTTCTCTTAGCAGTCACAGGAGACAGCGGAGCAATTGTTCCATCAGATTTAGTACCATCTGCATCGGGAGCTTCAGACATTGTCCTCTTTTCACTTACAAGGTGCAGATCTAGAGGCGGAGATGGTCGCTTCAAAACCTCATCGGAATCATCTTGTTTTGAAGCCAGAGCTGACCCGGTCCGAACAGAAGAATCGGAATCTCAAACTGGTTCTCTGGGAATATGCATGGCATGCGTGAACACCATGTTTTTTCTGACGGGAAGTGTCAGAGATTTTTGGAAACTGTCTGAGATTTCTTTGTAATAATAGAAGAGTGAAAAAGAAACGGTCGACGAAGATATTTTAACAATCACATAGGAATCATCGCCTCATCTTTATAACTATATATTATTAAACACATAACGAATGAATACAATAGCCCAACTGGTCCTTCCCTTCCCATAAAAGCCCAAACATGCTCTTGTTGGGTTCGATTCCGGTTATTTTCTTTTAAGTTTTACGATTGCTGACTTGCGTCGCAGCTCCTTTTTAACGTGTTAACAGACTGTACAGTGTCACATATCTTCATCAATCCAAAAATATAAGGTTCATATGACTAATGCTTTCATTCCTAGCCAAGATAGACCAAAAATATCATTGCTTTAACACTTTGTCTGAACGAAGTGTCTGATAAAACCAAATGAAACAAGAAAAATAGATAAAACAATAGACAAAATTCCTATATTGCTCTATCACATGTCGCCCTGTTATGTCCTGAATGTCCACACCGGCTGCACTTTGGAATCGTACGTTGTTTATCACTTTGTGAACAATGTATCTTGTCTTCAACAGATTTGAATCTTCGTTTTCTTCATCTTCCTGTAGCTCTGCGTGATTCAGGTGGTAGAACTTGAGCTAGTTTGACTTGCTCTGGGACACGCCATGCATCTTCCGGAACAGCAATGGGATTTATGCATTCATCATATGTCTCTCTCCATATAGCACTGATGTACTTTTCATCACAGAGAGAGCGTGGATCCAATTTCAATGAATAACCCACTTTAATGGCATGTCTGCAAGGGATTTTCAATAACTCATACTGCCCACATGAGCAGGTTCTTCTGGCCAAATCGACAAGGCAGTCGTAGAAATCACCCTTCACAAGAAAACTGTATTCATTAACCGGATAAACCTTAAATTTTCTGCCCTTCTCAATTCTTCTATCAATTTTCTTCTCCACTTCAATGGTTAACTGTTGAGTGTGCTTTCCACTTAGATTTTTACGCTCATAAAACCACTGGGTCAACATTTCCCTAATGTTATATAACAGAGAAATAACTGGATACTCTCTAGGTGATCGCAAGGCAGAATTAATCGATTCAGCAGGACTGGTGGTTCTAATGTCATACATGTACCCGGGAAATCGACACCGAGCCCAGTTTGTAACATCAGCATCGAGAATATATTTTCCAATTTCAGGACTAATATCGCAAATTTGAGTGAACAACCTCTGAAATTTGGTGACCCTGCACGCTTTTTAAGCCCTCTCAACCAAGAAAGCCACACCCTTTCCCTTAAAATATGTGACAATATTGGTCAATAAAAGGTGAATACAAATTTCATGGCTAGCTTGGGGGTAAAATTGCTCCAGCGTTTTACCAATTGAGACATGTCTATCTGACACAAATGCCAAACCACGCTCATCAGCAATAACAACTTTTAGTTGTCTCAGAAACCACTCCCACGACCTATCATTCTCTGAATTAACAATCCCAAATGCAATTGGATACAAAGTGGAGTTCCCATCCAAAGATGTAGCAACTAGTAGAACTCCTTTGTATTTGCTCTTTAAAAAAGTACCATCAACAACAATGATCCGTCGAATGGCTTTGTAGAAACCTCTAACAGATTGACCAAATGCAAGGAAATATATTTGAATCTACCATCAAAACGGTTTCATAACAAGTATACGTACTAGGATTTGCTTCTTTTATCATGTGCAAGTATTTCGGCATTTTACCATAACTTTGCTCTGGTATACTTCTAACACCAGCAACAGCATACTCACGTGAATCCATGCTAATGAATAAGATAGCTTGCACCCATACTTTGTACGCATCATCTGTCTTATATCATTTGTTATATGCCCTTCCTTAGCACCCTCATACTTATGCATAATCAGATCACTAATTGTATTCACTGAGGCTGTCTTGCCGAATTCCTTTTGGCTTGAAGGAGAACATGTATGGTCTAGCACATACTTGTTGACAACGAAATATGTAGATCCCTCTAAACATACAGCTCGTAAACCACAATTGCATATATTTTGTGCACATCGAATAATCCACTTCTCAGTATCAGATTTAATTACCCTGTAATCAAAGTTATGCTGCATTGCACAGATTTCCATAATAGCTTTCAAAACGTTTTTACTTCTGAAGTGTTGCTTCTTCTTTATTGCTTCCACCAAAGAAAATCAGACTGTTTTAGATTCGCAGCCTTCGCCTTCTGACAATACAATATCAGTACCACCACCAGCATCAACCTCAATGTCAGAGATATTGCTTTGGAAGTACTCTTTCTTTCCAATGGTATTGACAAAGTTGAAGTGCCCTTTCTTTCCACCTTTTTCACCAATTCTTTCTACATCTTCTACATGAATTTAAAACGCAGGTGGCTCTTCATTTAAATTGAATTTAAACGTCTTTTCTTTTTACACACAACTGAATCGATGGATGATTCGTTGCATAGCAAACTAAATTTCTTACTTGACCATTGGTTGCAATTATTACAGGGGGAGATTCTTTTCTGTTGATCAACTCGCTAGGTAAGTAGCTAAACTCGAGCTCAACGCTGTAATTTTCAACTCCAAACTCCTCTGAAACCATCATCTGTAATTCTTCAAAAGTATCGTTAGGTTCCAAAGCAAGCAACCTACCTCATTTTTCTCATCAACATCAAACTTCCATCCATTAGTGGACGATTTTCACAAACCCCAAATTGCGTAGATCATGATACCAAGAAGACGAAAAAAACCAAAGGAAAAAAGGATGAGAAGAACGTGTCGAAGAACAGTAAGAAAACAGTTACGAGACAGTTTATATTCCTTCATAAAAGAAAATATTTTCGAAATATATGAGAATATTTAGTTGTCATATTTCCTAGATTTTAGGATATTCTCGCAGAATATATATTCTACTATCCGCAGACATAAGTAATACAGTTGAATATGTATTCTACAAAGTGTGGATATATGTACTTCATGTAAAATATATATTCTAGAAAAATGTAGAATATAGAGCAAGCACTAGAACGTGTAATCTACCGAAATGGTGAAACCGCAGAAGATAGAGTAATGAGTAGAAATAATACTCCACGTATGCGTAGACTTATCAAAATATATAGAACTCGTATTCTAGATAGTGTAGACTTACACCAATTTGTAGAATATATACTCTAAAGCCCCATGGACGGTGGACTTTGAGTTCTGGAAATGTAGATTTGAAAACTACTTTCACATATACTAATGTTTTTCAACTCAAAAAAATATACATGTATTCTTTACATTAACTTTATCATTGTTCTTATTTTTCCATATTTTTAAAACTGCTAAAACTATTTATAATAATTATGACATTTGACAAATGGTAAATTAGGTAGAATAAAAGAAATGACTAGTAGGACAAAAACAAACAAATCCGATCCATTTACAAAATTCTCAAGTTTTTATTTGCATAATAGTTCTTTCACTTCTAAATTTTTATAATTATAACTCAAATAATATAAAAACTATTTATTCATCTATTTTAATGTTAAATTTTTTGTTTGCATAATAATCTTTCAAATGTTTAAAATATTCATAACTATAACTAAAATAATTTTTTTTATATAAATTTTGATTTACAAAAATTATATCAATGATGATAATTAAACAAGATATGCTATATTTCTTATTTTTGTATGATGTAATGTATTTTTATAATAATTATAATTTATATAATATCAGAAATTTATAAAAATCTTACAAAAATAATTAGATAAGGTTAATTTTAATTTTTATAAATAAAATATATTAATTGTAAAATAAAAATAAAAAGAATCTATCTAGTCTATTCTGTTTACAAGAAAAATAGAGGTAAAAATAGAGAAATATATTGGAGTGAAATATTCCCATATTTTATAGGTAGAAATATGGAATTACATTGGAGATGGTCGTAGATGGGGAAAATGGGGAAAACCAACCCCGATTTCTTCTCACGTGGATTTTCATACCCAAACTTTTTTATTTGGGATTTTCAAAGCCAAACACCATTTAATTTTAAATTTCAAACATGAACTAATTTTTATCAGTGAAATCCAATTCGAACTTTTTTAGTGCAGGTAATTTATATCCAAACTTTCATAAAATGTATTTATCAATCTAATTTTTCATACTATACATTAGATATATTAGCTAAATTTATTTTCTTGAAATCCAACACTAATTAATGGTGTTAGTCACCGTCAAATGAAATCAAATTATGATGATAATGCAATCGATATGAAGAATTCATGTGGAAAATTATAAAAATTTCATTTATTTTTATTTTTTTCCTTTAAAAGATAATAAATTCCTATCAAAAACTATATTTTAAAGAAACATGATTTATCTGTATATGTAATAATGTTTAAAAAGGATGAAGAATGAGAAAATGAGTTTTTTTTTATTAGCACATGATTTAATTATTGATATATTATTGTTTTCAATAAATTTTAAAAAGTTAGCATGACAGTGTGGTTAAATATATACCATTAAATTTGATATTGAGAGTTTGAAAGAATTTTTTTTTTAATAAAATACTAGAATTTATTTTTAAGTCTGTGACATATCCAATAATCATCTAAATTTGACGGTTTCTAACACGATTAGAGTTAGTGTTGGATTTCACAAAATTTTATTCATTTCAGACATAAATTTATAATTAAAAAAAACATTTTGGTTTAAAATTAATTTTACGAATGTTTTCCCGTCTTAGATGATCATCTAATGATATTTTGGCTCCAAATTGACCATTTGATGTCAAACAGTGGTTTTTAAATAGAGCAAATCTCCAAAATGTCAATGTTTTATGTTTTGATGACCAAAATATTTCAGGAAAGGAAAATGGACAAAATTTTTTCATTAAACAAAGTAAATGACTATTATATCCCTCTTTATTATTTCACTAACATAATCTATTTACTTTATTAAGCTCTATTTTTAATAACGATTTTGAAAAAAAAAATCAAAAAGAAATTCAAAAATTTATTTTTTCAAAAATTTTTTTCCAAAGTTTTTTTAATTTTTTTTTCAAATTGTTTTTTGCAATTTTTTTTAAAAGTTTTTTTCAAAAAAAGTTTTCCCAAAATATATTTTTCAGTAAGGTTTATAACATTTTCGTAAGGTCTACAAAGTTTTAAAGAAGTCCTTCCTAAATACCAAGAAAAAAATGAAAATTTGAATTTTATGATAAGATTTCAGTAGTATTTTCCTAAATAAAACAATAAGTGAGACATATAATATAGATTGGATATTGTAGTAACGTTTTCAGTAAGTTCTCTAACATTTTCAATAAGTTCTCTAACATTTTCAATAAGGTTTCTAACATTTTTAGTAAGGTTTATAACATATTCAGGAAGCTCTTCTTAAATTCATATTTTAGTAATATTTCAGTAAATTTTCTACATTTTCAGTAAAATCTACAACATATTCTGGAAATCCTTCTTAAATACCAAAAAAATGAAAGTTCAAATTTTAAGTTATGATTTCAGTAATACTTTCTAGATAAACAATAAATAAGACATATTGTCTAGATTGAATATTGTAGTAATGTTTTTAGTAAATTCTCTTACATTTTCAGTAATATCTATAACATATTCAGAAAGCTCTTTCTAAATTCATATTTTAGTAATATTTCAGTAAATTCTCCAACATTTTCAGTAAAGTCTCTAACATTTTTATTAAAGTCTACAACATGTTCACGAAACCCTTTCTAAATTCATATTTTAGTAATGTTTCAGTCAAATCTATAATAATTTTCCGATATATATTTCTAAATACTAAAAAGGTTTTCTTGTCAACACCAACAACTCAGATATAGGACGTATAAATGTATTTAGGAAATTTTTCCTGAAAAATCTATGAAAAACCAAATTGGAGAAAAAAGTTTGGAAAACATCATTTGAAAAAAAAACTCGATTTTTTAATTATTATTATTTTGTTAAAAATAAAAATATTTTTATTTATTTAATGGATATGTGGGAAAGTAGAATAAACTAGTCTTTAATTTCACTTAATGGAATGTTTTGATCATTTTTTCTTTTCCAAAACATTTTTGTCATAAATATCCTAAAACTGTCGATTTTGTCATTATTTATTTTGTGTATAATTTAACACTATATTAGAATAAAATTGAAGATTGAAAATAAGAGAAGGAATAAAATTATATTTTGGTGTTAATGAAGGGTCCAAAAATCTGAATAGTGTTCACTTATTCTCACTAGTGTTGATGTTGTGGAAATAACAATTTTGTCATTACTGAATATAATTATTTTTATTTAATAAATTCAACCAACTCAGTTTAACAAACCACCTTTCTCCCAATCATTAAAAGCAGGATCGGATCTGTCTTTATGTATCCTCTTTTAGCTTCCTCTTCACCGACAACAAGAAAAGAAAAGGAAAAAAAAAGTGGACCTTCTTTCTCTCGAATTTTCTTCTCTCGTCGATATATTGCTGCTTTTTGTCTGTCTACAAAATCTTATTCTCTATCCACGCAGTCACTCTCTTTCGTGAAGGTTTGTTCTTTATCTCTTCATCTACGTTGTTCTACTTCTTCTTTGTTTTCAATGTATTCTTTTTTTCTTTTTTGAACAATGAGAAATGGTCTATTGGGAACAAATTATTTGTTCATTAGGGATCCGTTTTTGGCTATTTTAACTTGTAATAGCATTCACTAACGTGTTACATCGATAATTTACAGATTGTATAGCTCGAGTTGTGAATTCAAAGTTAACAGAGATGATAAGACGACTAGTACAACTTCTAACTACCAGAACAAAAGGAACAAATGGTACAAATAAATACTCGATACGACTAGTATAACTGGTATTACTTGGTAGTGGTACAAACAGAACAACTGGTCCCACTGGTAAAACAATATTATGGGACAACTAGGATAAGTAGTACGAATAGGCTAGATTTACGAATAGTGTCGATGATTCAACTAGTATAAATGGTTTAACTAATACATGAACAACTAGCTTAACTAGTACAAATTTCATGAAATAAAGATAGTGTTTATGATACAACTAGTATTATCGGTACAACTTAATAGTGTCGATGCTTCAACTAGTATAAATGGTCCAACTAATACAAAAAAAACTAGCTTAACTAGTACGACTTTCATGAAATAAGGATAGTGTTGACGGTACAACTAGTATTATCAATACTACTAAATCTTGATAATGGTGTTTATTGTTTGTTTTCAGGAGACAATGGATAATATTCGAGGCACAGTCATACATTTTGATTATGGGGGATATTATTCAGATAGAGTGGTATGGAATCATAAAGATGATAAGAGTTTTAGTATTGTGATGAAAGGAACTCTGGAGGAAGTCACTTATTATCGGGTGGTTGATAGAATTTTTAGGAAGAATGGTGTAGATGCAGGTACGACTAAGCTGCAGCTGAGTTACATTCCATTGATCGTTGCTCCTAAAAGGCAATCATATATCTTGGATGATGAAGATGTGTTAGCATATTTGATCGAAGTCAATCAAGATCAGTGTAGGAGCTTTTTGCATGTGGAACTCAGTGAAGTTGTCTCGAAAAAGCAGAGTAATCAGTACCTTTGTATGAACGAGGAGCTTCTTAGTTATGCTAGAGTTAATGATGATGATATTGTTACAGCTAGTGAGCGAAAAATAGATGATGATATTATTGTTGCACATGGAGAGTTGGCTAATGTTCCTCAGAGTTCAGATACTGATAATTGTTTCATGTTTAACTCTGGTGATGCTGACATTACAACTATTGAAGGAGCAGAGGTTGTAAATGTTGAAAGGGAAGATGGTTTGAATCTAACACCAGGTCAAGTATTTGAAAGTAAGGACGAAGTGAAAGCGCTAGTGGAGAGAGTTATGCATCAAGAGTGTTTTCAAGCTCGTGTGGTTAGATCGAGACCAACTATATATGCGCTAAAATGTCGTTATTATCAGGATTTCAGAAACAGATATCCTAGTGCTGCTGAGTATCTCGACCAGAGTGTTGACTTGAGCAGAT
Organism: Sisymbrium irio; assembly: GCA_000411075.1. NCBI lineage: Eukaryota > Viridiplantae > Streptophyta > Magnoliopsida > Brassicales > Brassicaceae > Sisymbrium > Sisymbrium irio. The sequence continues at coordinate 98,419 of KE155608.1, read as the reverse complement.
GGGCCAGATGCCATTTTCAGGAGCGAGGTACAACATAGACACCACTAACTCTGCTCAATCAATGAACAATGTTCTATTAGAATCAAGGAAGCTCCCGCTATTAGCAATCTTTGATGTGATTCTGTGAAAGATTATTGAGTGGTTTAACAAATATCGAAAGAAATCTAGACTAGTACCAATGACACGAGTATTGGTGCCATATGTGCATACTGATTTGGACAACAAGTGTCAGGAAGCAAGGTCGTTAAATATCGAGGAGCTGAATAGCTTTGAGTTTTTGTACAACGTGAATGGTGCTGATGGGAAAGGATATGTGGTTGATTTGAAAAAGAAGAGTTGCGGCTGTAACCATTTTGACATCAGCAGATACCCATGTGTGCATGGCATAACTGTTATCGACTGGATTACAGAACACACAGGGATTGAGATTGATATATGTGACTATTTCTCGAAATATTATTGGATGGAGCAGTGGGTATTGGTGTATTCCAAAACTGTTTTTCCAGTACCTCATCATTCTACTTGGGATATTCCACAGGAGGTTCAAGATGTGATTGTCTTGCCTAAACATTATGAGCCAAAGCAAGGTAGAGAACAAGTGAAAAGACACTTATCTGTTGGAGAAGCTCGTAAAAAGAAGAAGAATACACCACGCGCTTCTGGTGGACCATCCAGTGGAGCTGAGAGCTCGAGGTGCTGATTATTTGTATTTGTGTTGTGTTTTGGATTTCCCTTTGCAAGACTTATTTGTGCTTGTAAGAGATATTTTTGGGTACAACAGGTTCAAATACGTGGAAATTAGTACAGCAGGTTCAAATACGTGGAAATTAGTACAACAGGTTCAATTACGTATGTTTAATAAAACTCGTACAACTCTGTACGTTGTTGTACAACTAGTAGTAGTAGTACAACTCTGTACGTTTCGTACAATTGGTACGATTCGTACAAATTCATTGACTGTATGGATACAAAAAAATTATATAAAATTTACATTTGTAAACATTTTTCCATACCAATAGGACATTAAATCATCTTGATTTTACTATTCTATATATAAAAAATTTGAATTTTTTTAATTTTTTACATGATTATCTAATGTGTACATGAAATGCCTTACACTTCTAAGGTTTGTTTTTGAAAACTTAACCACACTAACATGAGCAATTAGGAAAATAGTCATTTGAAAACTTTTGTGACCTGAGATTGTGTTTAATGTTGTTTTTATAGTAAATGTTCTAAGTACAACTAGAAAAAACATATTTAAACTATGTTACTACTGATTTAACATAAAAACCCCCAAAATAAAACTCTTCAAAAAAGTGTGCAACTACAAAACTAGTACAACTAGGTGATGTAAAGTCGGCGCACGTGACAATTTGGCAGCACACATGACCATTTGGCGGCGCACACGTTTTTAAACCCCTGAAATCTCTTTATACTAGTTGAACTACTATTTCTAGTGATTTCATTGCTTTATGATAGTTGTACTACTATTTCTAGTTGAACATGAGATTTAACAAATTTAACATATAACAAATATGAATTCAACATCTACACTATTAAACATCACCACTATTAAACATAAATAAAATCATTAAGTTTTATGTCAAGTAACATACATAGTCATACAACCACAATAAAATTAGTCTTAAAATTAAACACATAAATTTAAAATAGTCTTAAAATTATTTGACTCACTTCTGAAACATAAGGAGTCTTTACCAAATAAGAGGGCTTTTTTACCCTCTTTGCCCTAGGAGTTTTAATCTTCTCAACCCAATTCATCACCATCCTTTTGATTTTAGGACTCAAAAGTGGTGGAGTTGCCGGTGGGTGTTGGATTGGCTTACCTTAGAAAAAAACAAAAATTTAAGTTTTATATCAAGTTAAAAAAAAATCATGAAGTAAAAATGAAGCACTTCTTACCGAAAATCTCATCGGCAATCTTCTTTTTCTTCAACTAGAATATCCTGCTTTTCCTTCAGGACTGGTTTTTCCGGTTGCGTCTCTAGTACAGACTCTGGAGATTGAGTCGTCTCTTCCTCAAAACCCTGGAAAACAATACAAAACAACATGTTTTATCCCAGTCATACTAGTTATACAACTCGTACTAGTAATCCTAATAAACGAACCTCAACTTGCTTGTTCTTTTGTGTCTCCGGAGTCTGGAGGTTGAGTATCGTCTCCTTAAAACCTTGGAAAACAATACAAAACAATACTAGTTATCCCAATCATAGTAGTTATACAAAACAATACTAGTTATACAAAACAATGTGAACATTACCTGAAGTTGCTCATTCTCTTGAGTCTCTGGAGGTTGAGTCACATCCTCATCCGAGTGTTGCTCGTTCTCCTTAGCCTCCTTCTCCTCTTCTGCCTTCTTCTCCTCTTCAGCCTCCTTCTCCTCTTCAGCCTCTTTCTCCTCA
>KE155608.1:43038-57753 GCA_000411075.1 Sisymbrium irio | reverse complement strand
AACTAGGTAAAATGAGTTTCCTTATTTCTCTCAAGTGGTTGGAGCAAGTGCTTCGGCCTGGGAGCAGGTGCTCTGGAACGTCGAACTAAGGAGCAGGTGCTCCGGCGACAAACTGGTCCTTTTGGGCTCTTTTTTGGCTCCATTTCGCTCCAAGTGCTCCATCTGCTCCAGTCCTCGTCTTTAGCTCCAAAGTAACCTAGAACGACCTGACAAAGACTCAAAAGACTCCAAAAACAATTAGAAAACAAGGATTATTATGAGTCAAAATCGCAACATATCACCAACGTAGTCATCTTTGCGAGTGGGGAAGAATATTAATATCATGCAGTAAATGACAGTGGAGAATTTTAGAGTTGAGGTTATGGTCATTTTTGAAAATGAGAAAGCGTGTGAAAATATGTGGAGAGAGAGCAAAGTAGAAGGTTGAATTATTTATGGACGTATAGTAACGTCAGTGTGAAGACGCACAAAAAGATAGATAACATGATACAAAATGATGTTGCATGTAACTAAATGTTTAGTGCATATTATTATTGTATGTGGTCTTCTACATGTAGATATAGATTGTTATATGAAATATTTACGTTGATATACATATTATATGTAAATTAGATGTTTAATGTATATATTATTGCAAGTGGTGTGCTACATTTATATTCAGATTGCGACATGAAATCGCTACATTGATATATTTATATTTGTAAATTATCACATATGAAATTTGGAATAGTCTTTAAGCTGCCTAACAAGAATTATCTTTTAATATTCGGGTTTACACGAAATATAACATAAGATCATACATCATTTATGAACATCCAAGTATCAACCAACATAAAATATATAGAGATCTACTTTAGGGTATACATAAGGTAATTTCTAATATGCATGCCTACTCAATTCCATAGACAGTTATGTATTAACAGATCGAACTCGGGTTATAATACATGTCAATATCTATTGTTTTTAATACTCTCCTATCATAAATTACATCAAAGACATACTACATGACCTATGTATACAAATGAATATGATGTGATATATATAAATTACACATTTAATAAATTTATGTAAGAAACTTTGAGCTTTCACCAATCACGGACCGGATATTTTTATAATTTCATTGTGATTTTTATAAGCCTCTCAGCCTCAGAAATTGAAATAAAATTACCTACAATCGACCTGCATGCTTACAAATTATACAGAAACTTAATTTGTTAGATTTATAAGAAAACAAATAGCATGAAAATATACAGGTGTACGTTAATGTTTTGCATGTTATAGTAAAGTGCATAGCTAAAATGTTACTTAACTAGAATAATTATTGTTGAGTTATGGTTTTACATAGCATGGTAATAATAAAAATTGCTATGCAGCATAAATATATGTACAATAATAAATATATATGAATTATAATATTACTGTGTGTAGTGTCAACAAAAAAACGTAGGAACAAAATTCTCTCATCCTACACAAGTGGCCATCAATGAAAATAAGGCATGCATATTTGGTAAGCAAATTACTTGATATGGTTATAGATTTTTTTAACTTGGAGGCAAAAATTTCACCAGTTATATTTTTCTTACCACCAAATAGCGCAAATCAGTAGAGGGTGAAACCTGGCTTAACTTTCAACGTTTTGCTTTCTGTCACAAAGAAAGGGTTACAATTCAAAGCTGGTATAATTCCAAAATCACCAAACGAGAAGTTGATCGGGATCTAGAATAAATATTTATTAAACATGTAACAGATTACAATGAAAGCATTTGATAAAAAATTTCTATAAAAATGAATATACTGTTATGTATATATTAATTACACGTTAGATAGACTTATAACGTTAGTTCACTAATTATTTTTGTAGACGTGTAAGAAAACATGTAGCATGAAAAATAATATACTCATACTCCATTAATTGTTTTGTTACACGTGTAAAAAAATACATAACATGAAACTGAAATCAGTAGTAATATGAAACCGTAGAATCGTAAAGAAATAAACATGTAAATATACTTGTTCACTAATTAATTTATTAGACGTGTAGAGAAATATGTAATATAAAAATACATAAAATAATCAACTTCATACCATGGTGCTGAGATGAGGGAGTGGTGAGTCAGTCCACCAAGGAAATCCTCTTCGTTACACTGTCTTCGGTGGAGTCAACGAGAGAGGCGAAACTAGGAGAGAAAGGTGGAAAATCTAATTCATCTTCCGGTTGCATTATTGGAGCAAGTCAGTGGATCAATCCACCGAATAAATTCTCTTTGTCGTCATTGTCCTCAATCTTCTGTGCCAGTGAAATTTTCTTCCAAAGCTATGAAATCCTCTTCGTTGCTGTGGTCTTCCTCTTCTAACATGATAAAAGAAATAATAACAAAGTGTAGAGATATGCAAGAGAAGAGAGAGCAAAAGAATGAGTGAGTGGTGTGTATTAAGTGATGATGAAGATAGGCGTGAATTAACTCCCCAATTAATAGCTATCCTTCACCTATCACTTAATTAAAAGCTCTGAGAACCAACTTGAAAAGTTAACACGCAAACAATTTAAATCACAAGTATAGGCATTAAAACCATATAAACAAACATGTTCGATTTTGTAAATGGTGCACCATGGTTAAGATTGGCCCAAAATGGTACAAAATAATATCATTGTTTACATTTCATAATACATTTGTCAAAAAAATTGAATGAGGTCAGATTCTTATCAACCAGCCAATTATCTCATTATATAATCAGGATATCACAAATTAAGTACTTAGAGAAAAAGCTTAAGACTTTTATCTTTTTTCTTATCTCTCTTGCAACCAATGCTCTTTAAACCAATTTTTTGAAGCAAGTTTGCAGATAAAATATTGAAGCTTTATGAGGGATGTATCATTCCATGAGTTAAAGAGAGACTGGCGAGAATGCTGCAATTAGTGTTTAAAAATTAGCGTTTGAGATTTTCTGAAGTCTTATTAGATTTACTATGTATAACTATGATTTAAAATATTTAAGTATTATTTAGAATTATTATGTACTACTATGAAAAACAAATAAACTAAATTAAAATAATTATATCTAATATTTTTAAATATACCGCCATCATTTTTTTTAATAAAAAAGATAATATAATTTTACACTTAATTATACTTTGGTTATGAGTAGTACTAACATACACATAGTTATACTTTAACAACTTTTAGATTTCTTTAGTTAAACTGAGCGAAAATCTAATTTTGTAGTTAAACTTATGATATTAGGTCATTAAAAAATTGTATTATATTTTCATATAATAACATGGTTTAAAAAAAACTAAATTATCTTAAAATACATTATACATAAAGGGTTATTGGAAACCTAACCATATAAGTATAAAACAGTTTTAGTAAAAAATGTAGAGTTTTGTAAAAGTTATTTTTATTTTGCCAAATTTAGATGTTATATAAAACTAAATGGTTTCTAAATTTATTATTATTAAGGGTATGTGTCAAATATGTTTATTTTTATTTTTATTATTTTTTACATACCTAATTCATTAAACTTGGTTACACTAATATAGAAAAACACTTAGTTATATTAGTTATACATAGTTGTCGAAACACTTAATTATACTAGTTATACATAGTTGTGCCAAAATCACTAAATTTTATTTTCTTTTTCTGTGAATTTGTCCCGCGGTAATGAATCAAAATATATAGTTATGCATTAAATTATATTTTTTGTATTTTAGAGATAAAATATTCTATAGTTTTTTTTAACTCTCTCGATATATTAACTTTTCTTGGTAATCCAATTGTTTTAATAATCTAATGAGTAAAAATCATATATAGTACAAAATCTTCAAATGGTCTGTGGTTATGGATGCGACTGATTAACACAAAAGAAGAGACATTGTTATCGTATTATAATCAACACGAGACCATACAGTAAAATTTTGTATATAGTATACAACATCTTCAAATGAAAAGATGGTTATAATTACTTTTGTCAATTTTTTTAAAGGCGTTTTTCAAAAACATAAAAATATCTTATATAATAAAATATGATTAATTACTAGACTATTATGAAATTTTTCCTATATTATTAGATTACTATAAATCATCCAAAAATTGCTATTAATTTTGTCTAACCCTAATAAATGACGATAAACACTCTTAATTAAAAAATAATTAAAATTATTAACAAATTCATGTCACCAATAATTATTATCCACGTCATTTATGTTTATAATTCAGCTGTGTCATTTAGATAACTCAAATGTATCGTAATCAAATAACTAAATCAAATCTCAAATATACCTTTAAATTAAAAATGTTAAAAAAATTATACTTAAACTCCTTTTATCAATATCAAGTGGATATAAATCAACTAATTGTGTATATTTTCTTGAATTTACAAGTTGAGACTCTAACTTGATCTTGAGATATATGTTATCTTATAAGCACATCAAACTTTACTTATAGATATAAGTTGAAACCCTAAATCATATACAGTATAACCTCTTTAAATTAATATTCTATAAATTAATATACATTAAAACCTCTATAAAATAATATAATTTTATAGTCCTAAATTTAGTTTTTGGATTAGTATATGGATAAATTAATAATCTCTATAAAATTAATAAAAAATAAAAAATTTGGTGTAGTCACAACATTATTGTTTTATAGAAGTTTCACCGAATAAACCATATAGAATAAAATATCTATAAATTAATAATATTGTGATTTTAAAAATTTATTAATTTAGAGAGTTATTAATTTATAGAAATAATATTTTAACCTATAATTTGTTGTTAACAAAATGATATTATTTTAAAAAAATTTACTAGTTAAAAATGATCTATACAAACTTAAAGTTATGAAAATAAAAATTTCTTATTACACAAAAATAAATTTAATAACATATATTGAATATCGTATAAAAATGATGTATCATAAGTTTAAAGTTTAAATATATCATAAATACATTTTTGGATATAAATATGTAAGAAAATGATGTATATTCATATAAATAAGTTTAAAATGTCAAAAAAATTATGTATACTCATATGAATTTTGGATTCAAATTTAAAAAGCAAACAATACTAAAAAATTTCAATACAATATATAAAGTTAAAGATAGAATATTAACAAAATCTTAATGTTAAATAAAAATAAATATCAATAATTTATATAAATTATTAATTTATCGAGTATTAATTATTAGAGGTTCTTATAATTTTAACATAAACCCTGATTCCTATACTTAAAACCCTAGACTTTAAATCCCTAAAGTCAGCCGTGAAGTTCCTAAAAGTCAACTGTAACTACCTCCTATAAGTCAGCCATATCATTTAGATAACTCAACCAAATGTATAATAGCTCAGTTGTATCATTTAGATGGGAAACGAGTGTGAATATGTATAATCTCGAGACATTTACAATCTCGAGATTTGTAATTCACCCATGCATTCTCTTAAATCGCGTGACTTTTACAATCTCGAGACATAACAATTAAATTCTTATTTTAAACAAAATTCATAACTCAACTGTATCGTAATTAAATAACTTATCCAAACCTCAAACATGCCCTAAAATCATCAATAAAAATTACATAACTCAGCTGTATCGTAATTAAATAATACAGTCATAGTGTAAACAGAATCCATAACTCAGCCGTAATACAAAAAATCCTAATTTTTAGAACTTCCTACTTTTCATAAGATTTCTTGGTGGTTTTCTTGGTGGTTGACGAACAAGCGGAGAAAATCATGTTTGGTTAGCGACAACCAGCGTTGAATACATATCTGTTTTTCTTAACCCAATTAACGAAAACAATAATTAACGGATCCATATTGAAGATACTCAATAAGAAAGAAGAACAAGAAAAAGAATAAGAAGAAGACGAAGAAGAAAAAAAACACGAAGAAGAAGAAGATGATGAAGAAGAAGAAGAAAACGACGATAGATGAAGAACCTTAATATGACTTAGTAACATTACTGATGACATGGCAACTCAGAGCTGATGACATGGAAAATCGGAGCTTGCTGACATGTAATATCCATAAGTCACCCGCCAAACGAACACATAACTCACCCCTCAACAAAATCTGCTATCAAGTACAATGTAATTCTGCCGTTACGTGAATAGTATTCTAGTAATTAATCTTTCGCTAATAACTCAGCCGTAATTGGATTGAGTTTATTGTTAACATATATTAATTACGACTGATTTACGTAACTCAGCCGTAACTACCTCCCATAAGTCTGCCAGCCGGATAACGTCACTCAGCCACATAGTGATAATAACTCAGCCAAATATTTAATATATCATCCCTATGTTGTATAAATCAGTCGTAACTTGTGTTAGTAAGTCAGCCATTCTCCAATAATTCAGCTAAAATCTTTTAAAACCAGCTGTAACTAATGGCTGAATTATGTTCATAAGTCAGCTGTGATCGAATAAGTCAATCATATGTTTGTAACTCAGCATAACTAATGGTTGAGTTATGTTCATAAGTCAATCGTGCTTGAATAAATAAACTATATTTTTATAACTCAGCAATAACTAATAGCTGAGTTATGTTCATAAGTCAACCGTTCTTTAATATATCAGCCGAGATTTGTAACTCAACCATAAAGTACCCATAACTCAACCTTAAAGTACTTATAACTCAACCTTAACGTACCCATAACTTAACCATAATGCTTTATAGCTGAGTTTATTAATACATGTTAGCGATTTCCTATATGGCTCCAGTTTTTTTGCTTACGTGGCAATATCATTTTTGTAATTACGTTTTTCGTATAACATAACAAAAGAACACGCTGGGTATTAAAAAAAAAATCCTAGTAAGAAAATAAGTTTTGTATGGTTTTAGTAATATGATTTTTATGGTAATTAAGTAAAGTTTCTTTCTTTTAGAGTTATGAAAATGTTGCACATGTCTCTTTTTAAATGTTTAGTGTTAATATTGTTTTCTAATTTTATTGTGATTCATTATTTTCTTTTTACTGGGCTATAAATCTAATTTTGCTATTGAGTTAGAAGTTTAAATCTCTGATAAAATTAATTCGACAGTATACATCTATATTATATTAACTCATATTATAAGAATTGAAAAATATTATAAGAAAAAGTACCTTTTAAAAATATATTTTATATCATGCCTGCAATTTTTTTATTGAAAATTTTATGTTTATTTATTATGTAATTGATTTGAAAATTATGTTTTATTTATAATATATATTTTTGTTTTTTGTTATTTAATTATTTTCTCTTAGTATGATAATGATATTCGTATAATCCATAATTTAAAAAAATTGAATGTATTTATGTCATAAATTTATAACAAAAGTATCAAACATATTTGTTTTTTATTCTTATTTTTAAAAGTATGGTCAGTCATTAATATTAATTCTAATGCAATTACACTTATTTTGAACATCTTTTTTGAATATAAATGAATCATTAGTTAATAAATTGGAAAATAACTGATTTATTAATTTCAAAATTAAAAATAAAAAAGGAATAATTCATTTTTCAGTCAAATACAAATTTATTTAAAGGGGAAAAAACAAGTATTCATGAAACATACTTTTATATGTTTTTGAATTATTAAAATTAAGAATGCAAGATTTTATTTTATTATTTGTAAATTACTTTTATTATTAATATAATAATAATACAAGAATATATGTGCATTTATAAAAGTGAAATAACATAAAATGTTAATTTTTAGTTGTATTAGTTGAAATTGAAAGAAAAAAAATCCAAATCAAAATCAATATATGTTTATAAATAAAATGTTACATAAGATATATAAAATTAAAATTCATGTAACGCGTGGACTATAGCTAGTAGAGAATATAAAGGAGAAATCTATGTAAGTATTCCTCCCTTTGTATAGCAAATTATGTATGTTATCTTCTAAATATCTTTTGTTTTTGGAATTGAAAGAATATTTTATCTTCATATAATCTATTATCTCTATCTTCTTCTCAGCCTCTCAATTACTCAATTGTCTCCAATGGTAGGATTATATCCTGAACTAGCTGTAAGGCCCATATCATATATTCTTACACATGTTTTAGGGGAAAATGTTTTTTTCAAAAATGCAAAAAATATAAATTTGTCATTACATACATAAAATAAATCTGTTGCCAAAACGAACTAAAAAAATGGTGGCTGACAAAATTTTAATTCCACATGAAACAAGGACATACACGTTCTCTAAATAACATTCTACTAATAAATCTGTCACAATGTAATAAGAGATATCTGTTATCACATTAATATAAAAGTCTGTCACAAATAAAATATTTAGTCAAACGAAAAATGGCTAAAAACATTTTCTAGAAAAAACTTAAATTTATTATCTCATGAAAACAAAATATCTATCAAAAGAGTTCTAGTTTAGAAAATTAGCTTTGATGAACTTTTGGATTCTAATGGAATATTAACGGTTGGTTCATATGAGGTTTTAAGTGGTGATGAGTGAATGATGTGGCAATGAGTCAAGAAAGAGACTCCTTCCATTTTGAAATATTTCAAAGAAGTTTCAGTTGCTGTTTTAAGATATTTAATGACTGAAACTGTTTCAACTGTTGATACTCCATTGGTAAAATAGAGTTCATGAAAACTACTACTTTAAACCAGAGCTCGTGTAGACCATTTTCAAAATTTAAAAAGTGTTTAAGGAAAAATGCAATGCCTAAAAGGAATGAGACAGGTTGGAACCAGAACAGCCTAATCAGGAAAGTGAAATTGGTTTCAAGTTGCTTCTCAACATTTTGATAACTTGAAAAAAACTAACCTAACTCACACAAATCTTTGCATAAGCTTCTAGTTCAGTAGAAGAGTTATATTTTTATATGTGATGCAATTACACATGTCTTAGGGATAAAACCTTTTTTTTTTCAAAAATTTGAAAAATATAAATCTGTCATATCATACATAAAATAAGTCTGTTGTTAAAACAAACTGAAAACATTTTAATGGTGGCTAACATAAATTTAATTCCACATGAAACAAAGGCAAACACTTTTTCTAAATAACATTCTACCAATAAATCTGCGACAATGTAAAAAAGAAATCTATTATCACATTAATATAAAAGTTTGTCACAAAAATAAGTTGTCATACGGAAAAGAGCTAAAAAAAATTATAGAAAAACTTAAATTTATTATCTCATGAAAACCAAATATCTACCAAAAGAGTTCTAGTTTAGAGAATTAACTTTCATGAACTTTTGGTCTTCAATGGAGTATAAACAGTTGGCTCGTATGAGATTTGATATTTTAGATGAAGTTGTGATGAGTGAATGACGTGGCGATGAGTGAAGAAAGAGACCTTGTCCATTTTTGAAGTATTTCAAAGAAGTTTCAGTTGCAATTTTAAAATATTTAGTGACTGGAATTGTTTCAACTGTTGATACTCGGTTGGTAACCTTGAGTTCATGAAAGCTAATTCTCTAAACCAGAGCTCGTCTAGACCATTTTCAAATTTAAAAGGTGTTTAAGGAAAAATGAAATGCCTAAAAGGAATGAGACATGTTTGAACCAGAACAGCCTAGTAAGGAAAATGAAAATGGTTTCATGATGCTTCTCAACTTTTTGATAACATCAAACAAAATTAACCTGACTCCCACAAAGGAACTAAAAACCAGATCTAAATCTTGCATAAGTTTCTAGTTTCAGTAGAAGAATTATCTTTTTATATGCTATGATATTACAATTATCCTAATAAAATATAAAAAGCATAAAAAATTAAGTCTTTGTAAAACAATTTGGAGTTAATTTTTTATTTTGAAATCATTTTATTTACCAAAAATATATATTTTTTAAATGAATTCTAACTTAGTGAAACAATATTCATTTATAAAAATAAAAATACAATCTTTTTCACTTTTCCTAAAATTACCAATGATTTTTTTTTTAATTTGTTTAAAATATTGCTATTTTTATACATCAATATAATAAAATAAAAATAAATAGATACCAAACTGATAAAATAATAACTACTCAAAATCATTAGTTTAAATTATTATTTTTTTGCATTTAAAACCTAATATAAATATTATGGAATTATTTAATATGTAATATAAACGAAAATGATAGTGAAACATGAAATTGTAGTTAGAGACACCACCATATAAACGAAAGATGAGAGTTTACAACAAATATAATCTCATGCACCGAAAATATTTCTTAATAAAATATTAAAATAATCAATAAAATATGAAATTGACACACTAAATTGAAATATTTAGAACTAAAACACAATTTCTGATCATACCTCCAATGAAGATACTGAATTACGGTTACTCCTTAACATCATCCCAGATATTTCAGTACTGTAGAAATCGGATTGTATACTGAAAATTAAAGAAATCAAAGACAATCTAAAAATCAATCCAAATACGAAAGTTCTGAAAAAACATTATGAAAAGACAAGTTACTGTATACATCAGCTTCTAATTGCTCATGGAAGTCATGAGAATTCATCATAGCTGGAAGGAGGCATGATGAAATCGAGACCGGAGATGTGGAGATGAAATCAACACCGGAGATGTGGAGATCCAATTGTGAAGAGGATTCTTCAAGTGAGTTTTCAAACCCTCAAGAGAATTTAATGTTAATCCCTCGCAGTTTATTTGTGTGGTGATTTAGACATCCGCATCGCTGCGGGTTGCTTCTTTTCTTTTTTTTTTAAGTTAAAAAAAACAGTAAATCACTCGTGGGATGCCACGTGTGTGTGGGTCCCACGAAACCACTCAAACTGCGTCGCTTATTTGGGTTTCGATTGGTAACTTATGAAATGGCGGAATTGCGTTTGCAGAATGATGGAATTACGTTTCCAGAATGATCGAATTGCGTTATTGCAGATTTGCGGAATTGCTGAATGTTTGCGGAATAAATTTTGTAGAATGAAATTTTTATGAGATTGGAGAATTTTGCGAATTACCGGAATATATATAATATAAAATGAATTTTAATTATATTTAACATATCTATATATCATATTAAATATATTAAATATTAAAAATTATTAAATTATGTTTTTATATTAATATATTATAAAAACTATTAATAATTATTAGGAAAATATAATAAATAACAATAAATATTTATTATTATTAGACTTATTATCGATTTATTTAAATATATTTAAAATATATAAATTTTAACGAAATTGCTGAATCAAAACCAAATATAATTTTATGTAATTTTATTCAGTATATAAATAATCATACAGTTAACAAAATTAAAATAATATTAATTTATTTTAAATTTTAATATATGATTAAATATAAATTTAAATAAAATGGAAAAAACTATTTCATTCATCAATTCCACAAAAGCTACTCAATACTCGTTTTTCTGTGGAATAAATTTTCCTTTGTATTTTCTTTCCGCAAAAACGTAGACTGCGTTTTTGTGTTTTAATTTTCATTCCACGAATTGTTTTTGATTGGCAAAATACCTGCGAAAACTGCAATTCCACCGTTCTACGGGTTACCAATCAAAGTATTGAGTATAGAAGCTATCGTTATTTCCTTTTTACGGTGGACCCCATCGTTATTTTGGTCTAAGCGACCCACTAAGGGCCTGTGATATTAATGCTCTTATTGAACATGGAGTTTTGCATTCACTTGAAGGTAATGTTAATTTAATGTTTGGATAATTAATTCATACTAGGTGAGCTGCTAGCTGCCCCGCGCATGCGCGAATCATTTTTTTTTATCTTTTTAATACTTTTTGGTAATTCTATTTTATTTAAAAATGTAAAAGAAAAAAGAATTTTAAAAGGTTATAAAGTGGGGTAGTATCTATATAGATATATATATTACTCATATTTAAAAATGTTAGATATTTGAAAAGTAATGCAAAACAGGAACACTCTAACATAAAAAAATTGTTTCTTTTTTAGTATAATAATGTTGTTGCTGGAGTCTAAATCATATGTATTATTTTCTGTTTTGGCTGTCTGTCTGTTTTTTTTTCGCTGAGATTTCTGTTGGAAATATGCAATTTCATTAATATGATTTTATAAGGTTAATATTTTTTATACTAAAACTTTTTATAAACAAAAGACTATTTATAGTTTACCTTTTTTACTTTTTTTTTTTTTTTACTTTTTGGCTAAACTCTATTCTTTCTTTTTCCTTTTTGTCGTTGTTTTCTGTAGTTGTAAATGTATAGTAAAACATAACTATTTACATTGATTTAAATATTTTCTTGTATTGTGATAAATTAATTGTTGATGACTAAAGTGGAACGTAGAAGATTTTTTGTATACAATGTTTATGACATACAGTTTTTCTAAATGATTTTTGGAAGTGTCTAGCACTCTAAATTTTTTAAGAGTTGTTATCTTCGATAGTGCAACATAAAAATCTGTTTAGGCAGATAAAAATCACCTGTTTCAATGTTTGTCCCTAACTTTTATTGTTCATTACGTAAGAATAATTTTTAACCTTTTTTAACTTTTCTTGTTGTTCAAAGACTTTTTAATATATAATGCTTATCTTTTGTAAAGTAAATCTATATGAAATTTTGATAATCACATCTCATAAAACCTACAATTATTGTTTAAAATTTGTTTTTGCTATATTAACTCTCTAATGTAGCAGAAATGAATTATTAATTTTCTATATTTAAAATATATATTCATCGCTGGTAATATCTAAAATGATAAAATATTTTTTAATGTTAGTCTTGATATATATCTGTAATATTTTTTATAAGTTTTAGTTAGTCCAATAATAATTAGTTTTTTTTTATTGAATAGTTTTGGTAAGATATGTATATATATTTTTTTTCCTATAAGCAAAACTTTTTTTCTCATCTTTCTATTGGATCTGTCGTTAATGGTTTTTTTTCAGTTGTATATAAAATATTTATTATTTCGTTTTGCCCACCATTTTCTCTTTCGATTCATGTAATAATGTATTTCTATTTGTATTTTTCAATCTGTATCTTCTATTTTATATGGTCGCATCGGAGAGTAGGAGTGTATGATATTAACATTTCTTTCTAATTTAACTTCCTAAAATAAGCAACATTATAGTGTTATGTTCATCATTAAATATCCTCGAGATGTCTTCTAAAGGCCTCAACTTTCCCGATCTTCAAGCAAACCCAAAATTGTATGTTATTATTATTTGAGATATGTCAAAAGCTAATGGTTTTTAAAAATTGAAAGAAAGTTATTAAGTTTAGGTGATTCGAAAATGTTAAACGAATAGAATTTCAAATTTCTCTTTAAGTGTACAGCTGAAAGGTAATGGTTTGGTAGAATTTCAAATTTCTCTTTAAGGTTTAAATAGATAAATACAAAGCTAATAGAACGGAAGTTTATTATTTTGAAATATCACTAAGTTTTATATTTTTAGTAGATGATCTGTAATATCAGAACACTTGTTAAATTAGTGTTTGAATTTTGTTTTTTAAAGTAACGAATGTATTTGGTTATTTCAAATATGATTTTAAAACATGTGGAGATAATTATACTTGTACAGCATGAGAAGCAAATGAGTTTGAAACAAAGGATTAATTAGTTAAAACTTTCTGACACAGTGAAACTCATGGAGGGTAAGATATAATTTGTTCTGTGGACAGAATATATGGAATCATAAGTGATCGATCTTGCAAACTTCTCTCAAAGGGTATGAGATTGTCGTTTTTAGTTTTTACTTCTTCTAAATGTAGCTAACCAAATTATCGAATCAAAAGAAAGTAAGGCTATATTGGGAGAATCAATCTCAGAGGTAAACGGTAAAGAAGGAGAAGAAGATGTTCATGGAGAGTACTCGCCTGAGTTAGGTGACTATGGTTACCAAATATTTCTGAAATATTTCCGAGGCATTGACATGCATGTTTCCAGAGACGGAAAAAAAGTTTTGCAACACGACGTTTAAGAAAAAACTGAAATGGAGTCCTGAGTTAACCAAATAAGTCATATAAGGCTATAGAGTGAGAAGAAAATAGCAATCTTACCATGTGTTCGAACCGTCTTCAATCTGCAAAATAGAAAATTTGTTAAACAACAGCAGTCGAAGATGACAGATGGTCAATTGAGATCATTCACTTGTTTGAAACAAAAATATCATCACTATTATCTAAGGCAAGCATATTAACAAACGCACATAGATTGTAAGAATTGGTGAATTGAGCCCACATATTTATCATTCACAGCTCTTTCTAAGATAAAAGGCATCAATTCCGTATGGAGTGACTCCATAAAATAAATCACCTTTCCAAGATGAAAAACCGTACCAGGCCTGAAACATAAGCTACTTTACAAAATTCAATTATGTTTATAAAAAAAAAGCTACTCCCTCCGTTTACAATTAGTTGTCGTTTTAGAGAAACTTTTTTGTTTAAAATTAGTTGTCGTTTTCAGTTTTCAATGAAAAATTTATTGATTTTTCTTTTTTATAATTATTTTTATTATGCAGTTTGTTTTTCTATTGGTTGAAAGAATGTTTAGGTAACTAATTAATGATGTTTTGTATTAAAAATCTAACAAAATTAAGGATTTTTTAATATATGTGCATAATCTTAAAATGACAACTAAATATAAATAGAGGGAGTACAATACTATAAACAGAATTTGTCTTCATCTGAGATGGAGATCGAAAACAAAAATTATTTATTCTCATCTCTGAGGGATTCAATCGCTGTATGTGTGAGAGTTTTCGTCTCGTGTGCCCTTAAATCTCAAATGTTAATCTCAGGAGGACATGAT
>KE155607.1:33302-43347 GCA_000411075.1 Sisymbrium irio | reverse complement strand
TATATTTTCCTAATAATTATTAATAGTTTTTATAATATATTAATAGAAAAACATATTTTCAATAAATTTTAATATTTGATATATTAAATATGATATATAAATATGTTAAATATAATTAAAATTTATTTTATATCATATATATTCCGCTAATCCGCAAAATTTATCCAATCTCAAAAAAAAATTATTCCACAAGATTTATTCCGCAAATATTCAGCAATTCCGCAAATCTTCAATTCAAAAACGCAATTCAACCATTCCGCAAACACAATTCCGCCATTTCATAAGTTACCAATCGAAGCCATTATAATCCACTTTCGTCGAATTACTAACTTCATTTAACAACATATCATTTTAAGCTGTCGTTTGAACCTAACAATTGTAAATGAGCATTAATGAACAGGTTTGATATGTTCACGATCTGCCTTAGCATCAAATGTCGTTGGTTAAGGACAGATCGCTCACCAAAGTCTCTTTTAGAAACCTATAACACTTTTGATGAATAGGCAAACCTAATATTGCAGATCGAGTGATCTATTCATCCTAAACATTAAGACTAACGATGTTGAAGATAATCAGATTTAAGCCTTATTTGCATTCAGTATACTAACTCATGAAATCTCTTGAAAACGCTCTAATCTAGCAAAGAGAACTACTCAGACATAGAAGCAGAGAAAACAACAATGAATGAAAAGTAATTCATGATTGATATATAAGCAATAAAATGGGTTCAGAATTCTTCTTAAGAGTTGTAGAAATCTTCTCCCAAAGCTTACAAAAAGTCGCCAAGTACTCTCTAATGGAATATGATAAAAATGTGATAAAGATAATCAGGGCGGCTGCTACTGTTTTATTTGTTTAACGTCATAAATTAGGTAAAGTTGGTTTCCTTAATTCTCTCCAGGAGGTTGGAGCAGGTGCTCGAAAAGCATTAAACTCGGGAGCAGGTGCTTTGGAGCGCAAACCGGTCCTTACAGCTCGTTTTGACTCCATTCCGCACCAAGTGCTCCAGCTGTTCCGGTTCTCATCTTTGACTTCCAAAGTACTTAGAATAACCTGACAAATACTCGAAAGACTCCAAAAATAATCAAATAATAAGGGTTAAGATGAGTCAAAATCACAACATATCAATGGCGTAAAAATATCATAGTCTTTGCCTTTTTCTCATCGGACCCAGTTTCCGATGATTTATTGATGATATCAAAGAGCCTTTTTCTTTTTAAGTGCATCTTGTACTTACTATTCAGATCATATAATTTTTTCCTGATATATCTTGGACAATAATTTCGAGCTTTGCTAAATTTGATATGATAAATTTAAATATATGAACAAATCGAGAGACGATCATGCTGATAACATATCAAATATTTATTATTTATTGGTGAATAGGGAAGAAGTAATTTTAGTATAGGTAAAAAAAATTTATACGAACGAAGAAAAGTGAGTGTTATTGCTTTCTTTTTTCTCCTTTTCAACTACAAGAAGAATACTTATTTATAGTCTGTAAAAATAATTGGTGTAAACTGTGAAAACTTTCACGAGTAATACTAAATAGGTAAAGACCGATATTAAAAAAATTAAAGAAGATAATTATTATTTAACAAAAATAACTAAAACTTATCTACTTCTAGCTAACTTATTTATCAATAAATTTACATCAAAACCGAAAAGTGTATAAGTGGAATAACTTTAAGTACATTGTTCCAACTCACGAAGCTAAGAAATAAAATGTTCTACATATGATAAACGATATACATGCATAATGCATTACTTAGTTTTGCATTCTATAAATCTATACAAATATATATCAACACACATGCATAAGAGAGAAAGAATCACATAAATAGCAAACCAACCAGACGTTTGTACAACAAGATTTACACAGGGATGCATTCAAAGTTAATAACCGGATTAATTAATGGCCAGGTATGGTTTCACAGCCCTCGGATTTGGTGCACGTCAAGGGTGTGCCTTGAATCCCTTGGCCAGTTGTGATGATTGTGCACCTTATGCATGGGGAGGAGGAGTCGCCTTTAGGAAGAGGACTGAACTGATCATGTGGATCATAAATCGCCATGTTCTTAAAAGTTTTTTTTTTGGCCTCCACATTTTTTTGATGCACTCGGTGAAGTATCAATTTTGGAGCCTCTATGCTCATGTAGGATATCGCATAAAAATGGCAAGCGAGAATGGATTCGTTGATGATCCACAATTTCTAATCACTCTCTTCTTCTCTTTACTCTAGCTTCTCAAACTCGGCTTCTCTCTCCATGGGGTTCATCGTGTGTCGAAGAACACACTTTTGAGTTACTAACTCACCTCCCTTCATCCCTATTGTAATTCGATTTTTTTCTAGAAAGTGAAAAAGAAAGATGAAGGGAGCTCTACATATGTGTATGTCCTGGAGCACGAAAATATGGACTTACATGAATTATTCCCCAGCCGTAGACTCAATCCTCACATGTGAATTTGTTTGGAGCAGGTGCTCCCAGGTGGAGCAGGTGCTCTATCCAGCCCGCAGGATGATGGAGGATTAACGTTTGTGTATGCCTCAAGAATGAGATGGTGTGGTCTGATGGACTCCATGTATACTGCAACCAGGGAATAATGTATTTTCTTCTTACTCTCCAAGGAGCGGGTGCTCGAATGATCGGAGTACATGCTCCCTCTGTCCTTCTTCACTACTCACGCTTCTTCAGCAAGAGTGAGTTAAAGGTTGCGTCAATCATGTTCTCCCCGACCCTTTTGCACATATCTGCATATATAAGACATGAAAAACACAAGTGAAAATGGTCTGAAATAGAGGTTAGACTCAAGGTGGGGTACTAGCTAAAAATAAGATAGCTATCCAGGATCAATAAGAATGGTAAAGGAATACGGAGTCCTGAATATATGATGTAACTCGTCCCCTAATCCTAATGCCCAAGACAAGACAAGACGAATTCAAGTCCATTTAAGTCCAGATAAAATAGAGTCTATGTTATTCTGATGAAACCTCAATAGGACAGGCATGAGAAAGATCTGAATGTGAAAAGCCTCAACTCGTCTTTGCACTCTCAATTCTGCAGCAATGGTCACTAGATGGATGATCAAATATCACAAATGGTCATAACTCATCATAAATCAATGTCCTAATTCCCACAAACACGCTTTGACATGACTTATTAACCCAACAAACTGACTCAAAAAAAAATAACAAACTGACTCAACAAGAAGCAAAAGACTGACTCGAAAACACAAGTGCAAGGCACTCCTCCCCCAGACCTACTTCACATAAACTCTGTGTGAAATAGACTAGTGGTAGAAATGTCCGGCAAAAACAGAAAAAAAGAAATGGATAGTACAATGATGGATAGAGGTTGTTACTCGGAATCACCGAGTGGTACTGTCGTCGGGACTCTCGTTCCCAGATCGGTCAGTGCGGCGCCTGCGTCCTGAGTGGTGAACGGATGAGCTCGTCATCTCTGGTCTGGTGTGGCAACATCTGTGGGAGAGCATATGCATGATTCTCTGCATGAGGCTGTTGTTCTTCCTCTGAGACGCTATCATCCAGCGTCGATACTCAATGGTATCAGGCTCCTCTGAAATGGGTGGGAGATCATATTCGCCTGCAGGCGCATACCCAGTAAAAGGGCAGCATAATGGGTGGGTCACTAGTCTCCATATCCTCCAGGTGAGGCTCAAATGCTCGTGAGGAGCTGGCATGAGTAGGCACACGAGCAAGGCGTGGAGTGCTGAGCAAGAAACACAGATCGTCCTCCGTGTTCAGACGAGTCAGCTCTGGGTCCGGGAGACTGCAAGATGATGCGACTCCATGCTGATCGATGAAGTTGTATCGCACTGCACTGCTAAGTACCTTGGCTGCAATCAGGTGGGAGATGTTTAGCTTCTCCTTCTTCTTGATGCAAGTCTCACGATGCAGTGGGATACAGAAGTATGTGAAGAGTGGACAGTGGAGGCTGACAATACGCTCAGTCCTGGTAGAAGTGGACCGAGTTTTTTCCTTCACTGCGCAGATAGTCGTGGCGAACTGGATACCAAGGTTCACGTGGTTCTCAACCGGGTGGTCTTCACCATAAGTGTCATGCACCAAGTCTCCACAGACATAGTAGAGCATCATCAGTTCATCAAGATGCACTTTATTCCTTGCGTCTTTGTTAAACAGCCTTTGGCTCATGATTCAAGCAGTGATGCGTACTGCAGGGTGTCTGATCGATGTCTGGCTCGCGAAGTTGGACCTGTACTGACCCGAAGCGATGGTGCTCCAGAATTGCGAAGCAATGAGGAACTCTTAGGGAAAGAGATCGACTGGTCCTCAAAATGGAAACCGTAGATGTTGCAGAAGTCTTCCATCGAGCATTGGTATCTCATTCCTCCAGCAAATAATGAGAATGAAGCGGTGGCAAAAGTGGGCTTCCTCGGATCCGCGTATGTCAATCGTGCAGAGGCGAGGCACTGTCGTATCAGCTCGGGGTAGAGCGCATCTGTCTCCAAAGCGAAAGCCTGAGCCTTGCAGTTCAGCAGAATGTTTTGCACTTGCTCCCAAATGCCCAACTGAACTAGTGTGTCTTTGCAAATTGTTCTCGTCGGCCCAATGTCGACACCCAGCAGCTTGTTGTATTAGAAACAAGTTGTCTGATCCCACTTCTCTTCTGAGCTTTTCGGTATCGAATCGTCAGGGAGGTCGAAGGGTGTAGCTTTGTCTCTAGGCCACGGGTAGGTCGCTGGGTTTGGTTCTGCCTTCTTCTGCTTCTTCTTACTTGCAGCGCTTGTGAACATTTGTTTTACAGCCATGTGCATGAAAAATCATTGAAAATCAAGAGGATTTAGCAACTTATCCAAATCGATGGAACCAAACTCATGCAACTTTCAAGAATTGGTTCCATAAACCTCAAAACAATTTCAATCAACTCAATTTCAGCTCATTAATCACCCAAATTACTCATCATTAGCATGCATTATCAAATCGTCACCATTAAAGGAGATTCAAGCTTTTTCAAAATTTTGCATGTGAAGAATTGGCCACGAAATCATGCTCAAGTAACAATTTCTATCATAGGAAGTAGTAATAAAGAGTTTATACAGCCAAATCGAGTGAGAAACAACCAAAAACTCAACCTTTTTAACCATGGTCACAACTGTAAAAGGGGTTTTTTTTAACTCATACCTTGCTCTGTTGATGGAATTGACTTGGGAATCAGCTAGAGGGCAGAATTCCGTTCGATTTAGACCCAAAATTCACTCAAATCAGTGGAGTTTTGTGAAAGTTAGGTTTTGGGGAAGAAATCAATTTTGTGAGGGAGAGAGTATTCGACGAGAGGGAGAGAGAATGGGGAGGAAGAAAGAGTTTTTGGATTTTTAAATTGATAGTTGAAATTCGGTTTAGATTTTATCCGGGCCAAAAAATTGGAAATTTCAAGAATTGGCCCGGTTAAAATCGATTTCCAAAACCCATAAGACTTACCTGGTTCGGTTTGGGAAGGAGCAACCAGCGGAGCAGGTGTTCCGGGTAGAGCTGGGTTGCTCGTTTGTCGACTTTACGCCTGGAGCAACTGGGGGAGCAGGTGCTCCATTTTTTACAGGTTGCTCCATTGTCTCTCCTTCGCTAGGAGGAAGCTACAAAGCAGGTGCTCCAACTCCAATTCTCCTCTTTTTCCATTCATCTTCTCCACGATAAACACCCTTTTTCCTGTTTTTTTTTTTTTTTTAAAAAAAGCTAAACTAAAAGTTAGTGAAAACCAAATTAAAAAGAAAGGTTAGGAATACTTACAGGTGGGTTGCCTCCCACCAAGCGCTTCTTTAAAGTCATTAGCTAGACTTTGTAGCCAGATTAGGCTTGAGGAGGATCGCCCAAGGTGAGAGTCTCACCATTTGCGATTTCTGAACAGGCTAAGTATGGCTTGAGCCTTTGTCCATTGACAACAAATTCTCCTCCTTTAGTGTCCAACAGCACCATAGCTCCATAAGGTCTGACCTCTTTGATGGTGAAAGGTCCTAATCATCTTGACCTCAACTTCCCAAGAAACAACTTCAACTAAGAATTGAACAGCAGCACTTGGTCGTTTGGAGCAAAGTTCCTTGTGAAGATCCTCTTGTCATGATTTGCCTTGGTTCTCTCCTTTTAGATCCTTGAACTTTCATACACCAGATGCCTAATCTCCTCCAACTGATGAAGCTGCATCTTTCTCCTCTCATGTGCACTCTTAGCATCGAAGTTCAGCATCTTTACTGTCCAGGCAGTCTTATAATCGAGTTCCACTGGCAGGTGGCACGCCTTTCCATACACCAAATGGAATGATGTTGTACCCAATGGCATTTTCTAGGCAGTTCTGTAAACCCACAGAGCATCGTTAAGCTTCTCAGACCAGTCATTTCTTGTGGTGTTGACAATTTTCTGCATGATGTTTTTGATCTTCCTGTTGGAGACTTCAACCTGTCCACTAGTCTGAGGATGGTAGGGAGCTGCTACCTTGTATTTCACCTCATTGCTTCTCATCAGATTCTTAAAGACCTTGTTAATGAAGTGAGAACCTCCATCACTTAGGACAACTCGTGGCACCCTAAACCTTTGGAATATGACTGATTTGAACATATTCACCACCATTCTTGCATCGTTTGTTGGACTGGCTAAAACTTCCACCTATTTGGACACATAGTCAACTGCCACGAATATGTATTCATTTTCTTAGGAGGATAGAAATGGTCCCATAAAATCGATACCCCACACATCAAAAATCTCAACTTCCAAGATGAAATTATGTGGCATCTTATTCCTCTTACTTATGTTCCCTTGCCTCTGACATGAATCACATATACTAATGAAGGTCTGTGCATCACGAAACATAGTATACCACCAATACCCAGCTTGCAACACCTTAAAGACGGTTTTGAAGGTTGCAAAGTGCCATGCGTATGAAGAACTGTGGCAGGAAAAAAAGATCCCAGATATCTCCTCATCAGCTACACACCTCTTTAAGATCCCATCTGAGCGATGCTTGTAGAGGTATGGTTCATCCCAAAAGTAGTGTCTAGTGTCTCTCAGGAACTTCTTATTTGCACTACCCACGAAATTTGGGGGTTCCTTCTCAGCAGTTAGGTAGTTTGCAAAGTCTCCAAACCAAAGATGACTAGGTTGGTGTATGCTGCTAATCTTGTTGCAGAAGAGAGACAGAGCGGGTGCTCCGAGATCGAGCAGGTGATCCTCGCAGCTAGCAGCAGATACAGCGTAGACTTGCTCTTCAGGTAAGCCGTCATCTAGGAGTACATCATCTTCTATTCTCATCTTTGACAGGTGGTCTGCAACACCATTGTCAATCTCCTATTTGTCTTTAATCTCCAGATCGAATTATTGTAGGAGAAGAATCCATCTAAGCAGTCTTAACTTTGCATCTTTCTAAGCCAAAAGATACTTCAGTGCAGCGTGATCTGTGTGAACGATCACCTTTGAACCAACAAGGTAGGTTCAAAATTTCTCAAAGGCGAAGACAACTGCTATAAGCTCCTTCTTAGTTGTAGTGTATTTGCACTGAGCTTCATCAAGCGTGCGACTGGCGTACTAAATGACATACAACTTCTTCCCTTTTCTCTGCCCAAGAACTGCTTTTATAGCATAATCACTTGCATCTGTCATGATCTCAAAAGGAAGATCCAAGTCTGGTGGCTGCACGATTGGAGCACTGAGCAAAGTTCCTTTGATCGTATGGAAAGCCTCCAAACAATCACTGTCAAACTCGAACTTAGTCTCCTTACACAATAGCCTCATCAATGGTCTGGCTATCTTAGATAAGTCTCGGATAAACCGCCTGTAAAACCCTACATGACCCAGAAAACTGTGTATCCCCTTTACTTACGTTGGTGTTTGCAAACTCATCATCACTTTGATTTTTGCCTTATCAACCTCTATCCCCCTCTCTAAGATCTTGTGTCCCAACACGATCTCATCTCTGTGGCATTTCTCCCAATTCAGCACAAGATGTTCCTCTTCACATCGCTGCATGACCATGCAAATATTAGACAAACAGACACCAAAGGAGCTCCCATTGACAGAAAAATCGTCAATGAAAACTTATATAATGTCCTCAGTCATGTCAGTAAAAATCGACATCATGCATCCTTAGAAGGTAGTTGGGACATTGCACAGCCCAAACGGCATCCTCATGTAGGAAAACGTGCCATAAGGATAGGTGAAAGTCGTCTTCTCCTGGTCATCGGGGTGGATCGGAATCTGAAAGAAACCTGAGTAACCATCTAAAAAGCAGTAGTATGGATGGTTAGCCAATCTCTCAAGCATTTGGTCAATAAAAGACAAAGGGAAGTGATATTTTCTAGTAGCAGCATTCAACTTCCTATTCATGTAGTCTATGCACATTCTATGTCCAGTGACAGTTCTAGTGGGTATTAATTTGTTCCTCTCATTCTTATCCACAGTGAAACCACCCTTCTTAAAAACTACATGAACTGGGCTAACTCAATTACTATCAGAGATTGCATAGATCACACCAGCCTCTAAAAGTTTTATTATTTCCTTTTTAAATCTTTCAGATTTGGATTTAACCTCCTCTGATGCTCTACAGAAGTTATAGATTCATTCTCTAGGTGGATCTTATGCATGCAAAGGTCTGGTGAGATCCCTAGAATATCATCTAGGGAATAGCCTAGAGCTTTCCTATACTTCTTAAGTTCACAAAGAAGCAATGCTATCTCTACGTTGTTCAATTCTGAGTTCACTATCACAAGGTAAGTAGAATTAGGTCTCAGAAATGTGTACCTTAGGCCAACAGGAAGAGTTTTCAGCTCGGTTTTAGGAGCTCTCAGTTTGCTCCATGGACCATCAATCGAACAAGTCGGAGCGGGTGCTCCGTCGTCCTGCAACTCATCTTCTTCCAAACTCATGTACACCACGAGCCTCTCCATTCTCATACTCGCGTCCAGATCCTTGCGAAACCCTCAGCTTCATCATTCAGGAACCCGAACTCTCCCTCAGCCTTTGTTTATGCAGTCTCAAGAGGGTCAAGGGCAAGAATCTCCTCAGTTACATCCTCTGCGATTTCTGAACCATCATTCAACCACAAATGTCTGTCCATCCAGCATAGGGTTTTTGAGGAGCTTGTTCATCTCAAACCTTGCAACCATGTCTGCCATCTGGAGATCAATGATTCTCTCCTTCACATCAATAGTTGCACCAGCTGTGCAGAGGAAGGATCGACTCAGAATTAGGGGGTCCTTGTGTTCATCTTCAAGCTCAAGAACCACAAAATCAGCTGGGATAAGTGTATTCCCAATCTGAACATGCAAGTCTTCTAGTATTCCCACAGGAATCTTGGTTGATATATCAGTAAAGACCAATGAAATCTTTGTGGTTTGAACTTTGTGAACCCCAAACGCTTAACAACTGAGTAGGGCATGAGGTTCACACTTGAGCCTAAATCACATAGAGAGCATGCGAAGATCACATGACCAATCTTCACAGAAAGAACAAACCTCCCAGGATCATCTCTTTTCTTAATCACCCTGTTCTGCAGCACAGCACTGTACTCCTTGGAAACTAGCATCACACTTTCTTCCTCAACAGCTTTCCCGGAAACTAGACTCTTCATGTACCTCTTCAAGGCTGGAATCATCTGAACAACATCAACTAGGGGAAGTCTAACAATCAAATCCCTTAGCATATCTCTGCATTTGGCTTCCTCTAAATTCTTGTGAGACTTCTTAGGTGGCAGAGGATATGGCACCTTAGGGATATAGAAACGCGATGGAGGAATTTCTCCTGGTTTGGTGAGAGCAGGTTGTCGGAGCAGATGCTTCGTCTCATGGCTCGGTTGCTCAATCGTCTCGCCAGGAGCAACTGTCGGAGCAGGTGCTCCAGAAGTAGAAGGATGCTCCATCGTTTTTTGTACGCCAGAAGCAGGAGCTCCTCCTTGGAGCAGTTGCTCCACCATCTTCTCTTTCCCTTTAGCAGAATCCACGCTTCTTGGTGCTATTGTCTCCAAAGTTTTCCCACTTCTCAACCCAATGACACTCATATACTCCCTAGGATTTGCTTCTCCTT
>KE155606.1:161333-190867 GCA_000411075.1 Sisymbrium irio | reverse complement strand
TTTCCCCCGCTAGATTGCGCGGTTGTGGCCGCAAAACCGCGTCTGTTACACAAAAAACGACGTCGTTTAGAAAACAGAGTATAACAGAACATAACGGAAACAAAACAGAGTTTGGTTACAGAACATAGTGGAACTAACCGGAAGATTGCATTGGAGAGTTCTTGAGAGACGAAAGCAGATACGATCTTAACGTTAGAGAGAGAGCGAGCCATGTTTTTATGTGGGTTCTTGAAAGAGAGAGATAGTACAGACAATAAAAAGGTTTGAACTTTTTTTGTTGTTTGAGGAGGTTTTTTCTAATATTCGTCGCCGCAGAAGGAAAGATTTATCCGAGAGAATTGAAAGTGTATAAAATCTGCGGCAACGAGATTGGAAAAAAACTTGGTTTCGTCTGTGTTTCTCTCTCTCAAACTAGAATTATGTTTTCGAAAATGGGTTTGAGGGATGTGAAATGAGAAAGAGGAGAGGAAGGTGTTTATATAGAAGGACGACGGGTGATGGAGAGATGAAGGAGGAAGTAACTTCGAAATTGTCTTTTCACTTCCCAAAAACGACTGCGTCAATTGTGGCCTTTGACCCATTATTGGCTTTGCTTTTTTTTTTTCCATTAAGTCAAATTTGGCCTTTTTTTGCTTAATAAAGATCTTTAATTAGGCTTTGGTTTACATGTGTGACAAAAAATAATTCTGCTATAATTGTGTTTAACCAATGTTTTAATGGGAATCTGGGATGCCAAAAAGAAAATACTAATGTTTTGCTCGGAATCTGGGATGCCAAAAAAAAATACTAATGCTCTGTTGGATTTTTTTTTAAAGATTGAAAAGTTTCATACATTTACAAAGTTAGTTGTAATGCTTAATATATACTACATCTATCAATTTGCAAATGGTATGGATAATTTTCAATTTGAGAAACGCATGGAACAATTTCTTTTACGTTAGAGAAAACTTTTCAAAATAATCATCCAATTTTTGTAGTCGAATTATAACGGTACAAAATGGTTTTTCTAAGTATCTAAGAAAAAAAGAGAGAATATAATGCGAAAGCATTTAATAATTGACGCCAGTCTACATATTGACGTGTGTAAAGTAGGCAGAGTGAAGTTAGAATAAAATAATTAAATATGAATGTGTTTTAGCATTGCGATGTCATTCATTGGTTAAGCTTTAATAGTTTCTACTTGTATTATTATTCAGGGCATAGAATAACAATATAAAATGATAAGTAATGATATAATATCGTAAAATAAAGTAGATATTTGAGGCGGTGGAGTTTCTCTTTATTGGTTCTCGACGACCACTTGCATAA
The DNA here is from genome assembly GCA_000411075.1 of Sisymbrium irio. NCBI lineage: Eukaryota > Viridiplantae > Streptophyta > Magnoliopsida > Brassicales > Brassicaceae > Sisymbrium > Sisymbrium irio. Next base: position 189,559 of record KE155606.1, on the reverse strand, counting down.
TGAAAGGTTCTTTGCATTCGTGGTTTCGCCCCCAGCTTCATATTACAAGCTTCTTGTTTCATTTTTTTTCTTGGTAACGCATATCTTTAGATTTATAGTGCTATAACGTTTTGTTGGCTTTCTGAAGATGAGTAAACTACATCACATCCATATTTTAGATTTGAGTTATATTCCATGATCGTAACCATCATACTTTCTCATAATCATCATAATGTTTTTAACATTCAAAAATTTTCTATTAAATTTAATATATGTTATTGTCCTCTTAGCAAGTAATCAGAATATTAATATACTATACACATATATAAATATATCAATGAAAATTATTTTTCATTGAATAAAATGATTTGTGATAGTTTTACTAAATCGTTATATTTAACTCTAAAAGCACCATTATCGGGCGTTTCTTACCCTGGTTTTTGATGTTATATGACATATAATTAAATGAAAATCAATTAATAAAAGCAAAATCGTTTCTTAAATAAGTGATTCAAGAACCGGATTTTGAGCTACACGTGTCAATTATTGACTCAATACCCGAGAATTTTCTTCACTTTTTTCTCTCTCTACATACAAATTTTGTCTTGATCGGAGATAGGAGGTCGGAAACAGAAACTCCTAAACAGAAACAGGCAAATCAGATCCTCGGTATGTCGAAATCCGCCGCATTTTTCTTCATTGGAAAGTTGAATCTATCTCTTGCCGAATTGCCGTTATATGAGCTCTTTTATCTCTCTTCATTCACTTAAAAATGTCACCTTTTTAGCTTCCTATGCCTTCGTCAAAGGATTTGATTGTTGTTGTTGTAAAGGAATGGAGATGCAATGGGAAAGGATATATTGCGAACAATCAAAATGACTTTAGTTTGTTGTTCTGAATTTTGCAATCGAGGTATTAAAACAAATCAAGGTATTGCCATGTTATTAAAACAAATCAATTCAGTTGTCTGTTTAAATGGCTTCTTTGGATGAAAACACCCATTTTTCTGTTTAAGAATTTCATTATGAGGTTTTCCAATAAAGGATAAGAAAATCAAAACTTTTAACTTAGTTTCTTGACTTCAGTTAATTATTTAAATAATGAATTAGAATCCTTAGTAAGGGTTTACCTATAATGATGCTCTAAGATTTCAACTTTTTTTTTTTTCCTATTCTATTTTTTTACTTCTTATTATTACTTTTTTCTCAAAGAAAAATGTAATGTGTTAAGGCCACGATGATTATATTACAAAATTAAAACGAAATGAGCTAAATCATAGTGAAGTTGGGGGGATGGGGACAGGCTGTTATGTTAGGCAGTTGGTATATGGACTGTGAACATGTCGTTGGTTTCTCTCTATCTAACAACTAAACAATAATTTGTGAAGTTTTTTGGGGCTTTTGCATGTTCTCTGCTTTTTCTTTTTGTTGTTTGCCAAAATCTCTCTCTTCTTTTACATGGCTCACCTGACAATTACTTGTCATTTAAATTTGGTTAGAGAAATCTACATATCTAAGAAAAAAAGCTTTATCGTATGCATCATCAAATTGGCGTTTTATTACAAGATTACATTAATTATCTCACCAGTTTTGAAACTATATTAGATCCATCCAGTTTTATACTTTTATTAGAGTTTTTGCATTTTTCTACACAACAAATGGTTGATTGGTTGAATTTAATATATAAATTTTGTTCTATAGCTTCTTGTATACCTAAATGACAAATCAACAATTTGCCAAAGCTGCACCAGGTTCTTTTTTTCTTTCATCCAAAATTTATTTTTACCTCTCTTAAAACTGCTTTTAAAAGAGGGAAAAAATCAATTTTGGATGAAAGAAAAAAAAAGAACCTGGTGCAGCTTTGGCAAATTGTTGATCTGTCATTTAGGTATACAAGAGTCCTAATAATGAAATGTAAATTTCTTGGTACGAGAATGAAATGTAAGTTCTTTACCTTTCTCAATTCATTTCTTATAGAATTAATAATTTTTAAGGTTTTCATCATTTTCTATTTGCTAGAAATATATTAATTAATTAAAACACAAACCGATGACATTTCTTCTTGGTGTTAAAATTTCATATATTCTATTCAGTTACATTGAAGTCCCTGATTTTAAGAACCATAGAATACAATGAGAAAAGGTTAAGAGAGAAAAGAAAAATCTGTAGTAGACACACGAGAAGTGATTTATATCAGCTTGTAGTGTTTCAATGGATTTTGTTCAGCATATATATATATATATATATATATTATTTTGGTATCACAACTTTTATATCACTCCTCCGATGCAGGAGATACAAGGACAATAAGTAGAACCCAAGTCAATCCAGAGATATCAAAGAACGGGTTGTCCATAACGGTCTTAAACAGTGGGTTGGCAATGCAGGAGGACAAGGGAGTCATCGTCTTATAGGAGCAAACGATTCACAAACATATAGATTGGTGAGGCTTTGGAACGAAAATCAAAACGTCAGTGGTGATTGAGCCGTTGTTTTTCCCTATTTTTTAGGGTTAAGTAGTTGATGGAGCTGAGCCTGTGGGTGTAATGTCATTACAACGGTTAACATACTTTTTTTCTTTTAATAATGTCACTACCACATTAATGGACATCAAAGTAATAAGGCTAATGGTTTCGAGTATCCTGTAACAGTTTCTTTTAAGATGCTCTTGCAGTGTTGTTCTAAGATAGTGTTATATGTGATCATTATTTTGAATAATTAATTTCGACATCATAAACACTTGGAAAGGTTACTGAGTGCTACGCACTTATTGTCTACACTTTATGATGCAGATTATTATTAGGAATCAAAGGCGAAATTTTCCCGAGTAAACACATCATGCAACAACAAAAAAGGAAGGTGATGGATGTGCTGGAGTGTTAAACCTTTCAGTCAAAACGAAAAGACAAGGCATAGGAACTAGGAAGGAAAACGACAGGAGCAAAGAGCATGATCGAGAAAAGATTCTCATATTCTTGAAGTAACTTAGACGTCTAACATGGACAACTCAAGGCAATGAACATAGGAAACAAGAAACTAAGCCCATGTCATTGTGATACTAAGAGGATAAATGACATCATCTGCTTTATTGAGTAGAAAGACGACTGTTTTTTACACTTTCATATGCTCGCAAAATTTATACTTACAGACCAAGCTAGACATGAACTATGTACAAGATAAGGATATACATGTTTAGATCCAAAACGAAACCAGATAATTATACAAATCATAGAGCAAATCATCAAGATCATTATAGTATTTGTATGTCATAGTCGATTCAGAGTGGTTAAAAATGTTTTCAAATCTACAACTATGAATATATGATTTAAGCTTAGAAGACCGGAAATTTGGTAAAGCAAACAACTTATTTTGGGTTGAAATTCTTAGGTTATGATTAATTTGAAGTGGCTAATGGCCTAATAAATTAATTAGTTTTTGTTTTGTGCCAAAACAATATGAAAAAATAATAACCAGAACATGATCATAATCAAAACTAAAATAGAATAATCACGTGTTTGAATTGGTGATCGTATTTGTTTTTCCAAATTTGCTAATTGGTAAATATGTTTATTTTTGGGATCGAAATTTGATATATCTGTTTAATTAACATAATTATGATCCATGGAAGTATGGAACACATTTGTTTAATCCGTTTACGAGAATTTGTAGGCACGTCTTGGGATGATTAGTAGTGCCAAACCATAACCACACCAAAAACTATTGTATTATTTTGTTTTCGTTTTGAAAATTAAAAATGTCAACACAAAATGTATTTTTTTATGATAAAAAGTTCTAAAACCCAAGTACAAAAAATCAAACTCATTAAAAAAAATACGGGATTAAATAAATTATTTGAAAAGATCAGGGCTAAATTTAGGAATCTATCCAAATATTCGGGTTCTTTTCGATATTAAAAAGCTATACGGGCAATATCCGCAAAAATAAACAAGAACTTTTCAGTTTCGGTCAAAAAAAACAATTTCGAATTTTTAAAAAAGGAAGAAGAAAAGCCCTAAAAGCTTTCAAGGGAAGACATCGACGAAGAAGAAGAAGACTCCTTCAAATGCTCGCGCGAACTCTCTTCTCAGTCACATTCCCTATCCAACGAACTATCTTATCCACTGTAGAAGAAGACGAAAATGGCGAACAAGCTCAAAGTCGACGAACTCCGAGCAAAGCTCGCCGAGCGCGGACTCAGTACAACCGGACTCAAAGCCGTTCTGGTGTCTACCTCCTCTCTATAAAATCGATTCTCTCATTTTGAACTCGATTCGGATTTTGACTTTGTGTTGGTTTTGTAGGTGGAGAGGCTTGAAGAGGCTATAGCAGAAGAAGACGAGAAGAAGAAGGAAGAAGAATCGAAGGGAAAGAGGAAAAGAAACAGAGATTCTTCCGATGTTGATGAAGACTCGAACAAGTTGATTGCAATTGGCGAGTTTCGTGAGATGAATGTGAAGGAGTTGCGGGAAGAAGCTACTAAGAGAGGCTTAGTTACAACGGGCACTAAAAAGGAACTTCTCCAGAGGCTTTGTAACGACTCCAATGCTCCAGTCAAATCAGGTAAACCGGTTTTGTTGTTGCTTATTGTGTTGTAAACCGGTTTGGGTTGAAATTGTTGTTATTGTCGTTTTGAGGGATAGATGGAGGTGAAGATGATGAGAATAATGGGTTTGAAGAAGAAAAGGAAGAAGAGAAAATAGTTACTGCGACTAAGAAAGGAGCAGCGGTATTGGATCAATGGATTCCTGATCACATAAAGAGCCAGTACCATGTTCTTCAAAGGGCAAGTTTTGTTTTTATGAATGTGGTAATAATAACTGGGATTCTTACTTGCTGTCTCATTAAGATTGACTTTGTGTTTTTTTTTTTGGTTGAATTTCTTAGGGTGATGATGTTTATGATGCTATGTTGAATCAGACAAATGTCAGGGATAACAATAACAAGTTCTTTGTCCTGCAAGTGCTAGGTCAGTACTTTTGACAGATTATGATTAGTTTCAGTGAGAATGGCGCTTGAAATTGTTCTTGAGGAACACTTGGAAGCTGTTATTGCTTTTTATATCGTATGAATCTTGTGATCTATGTCTGCAGAGTCCGATAACCAGAAAACGTATATGGTCTACTTTAGGTGGGGAAGAGTTGGTGTGAAAGGACAGAGTAAATTAGATGGGCCTTTTGACTCATTGGATCGTGCAATAACAATATTTAGCGATAAGTTCTGTGATAAGACAAAGAATTATTGGTCTGATAGAAAGGAATTTATCCCTCATCCCAAGTCCTATACATGGCTCGAAATGGACTATGGCAAAGACGATAATGATTCAGCTGTGAGTGTTTCGGAATCCTGACTAATGCCTCTATACTTTATTTCTTTTAACAATTTAGAATGGGCAGGCTCAAAAGCATCATTTATTTTTAGCAAGCTTTCTCATTGTTCAAATGCCTCTTTCTCTAAGTCTGCAAAAAATTTCTCAGGTCAAAGATATTCCTAGATCATCTTCTGAAGTTAAACCTGAGGAATCAAAACTAGATCCCCAGGTTGCCAAGTTCATCTCTCTTATATGCAATGTTAGCATGATGGCACAGCACATGATGGAAATAGGTCAGTCTCTTTCTTACTTCATTTAAGTGAGGGCAAACTTAGACAGAGAGTAGCAATGATTGAGATTCCTTTTCTTAAATTTGTGTATCGATACATAGTCTCTTAGTGATTTGCCTGGTTTCTTTCATTTTAGCTGATTATCATACTGCCTCTCATATATTTTCGATATTTGAACTTTGTATTCTTTTCGATATTTGAACTTTGAAGGATACAATGCTAACAAATTGCCACTTGGCAAGCTAAGCAAGTCCACAATTTCGAAGGTAAAAATAGTAAATGGTTTGTTTGGTCTCATTATATTTTGCTGTGATATAAGATAATAACTTCTCTTAAATTTCTCTAGGGTTATGAAGTGTTGAAGAGACTATCGGAGGTGCTGGACCGGTTTGACAGAGCGAGGCTTGAGGAACTGAGTGGGTATGTATCTTGTTGATTTCTCGACTAAGTGTCGCGTTTAGTGGAATATATAACCAATTTCCACAAAAGAATTTGATTCGAGCTTGTATAACTTTGTATAATTGATGCAGAGAGTTCTATACCGTGATACCCCATGATTTTGGTTTTAAGAAAATGAGTAAGTTCACGTGCATTTTACATGTGCTAAAATTTAAGATACAGAATGACATTATAACTAAACATTCACTAACTTCTGAATTGTGAGTTGTAACAGGTCAGTTTGTTATAGACACTCCCCAAAAGTTGAAACAGAAAATAGAAATGGTAATTCTTACTATTGTTTCGTACTTAACTGGTTTTGGCCTTCAGAAAATTAGTTATCTGCTGCTTGATGCTATGTGTTGTTTCTAACAAATCACTATTTGATGTAAGGTTGAAGCATTAGGTGAAATCGAACTCGCGACAAAGTTATTGTCCGTCGACCCAGGATTGCAGGTAAGTCAGTCAAGTCACTCTATGTGGTTTTAAGGCATCAAATCACTTCTTCATGTAGTTCTCGAATAATATGGCATTTATCTTTTTTGCAATGGCTGTAGGATGATCCCTTATATTATCACTACCAGCAACTTAATTGTGGATTGACGCCAGTAGGAGCCGATTCAGAGGAGTTCTCTATGGTATATTTTTGGTTCTGTGAACTTCGGGGCAACATTTTGTTTTAACCGAGTATCTCAATTATGTCTGTATTTTTATATAATTACTGTCTTCTCCTTATTCCGAAATTAGGTTGCCAAATACATGGAGAACACTCATGCAAAAACGCATTCGGGATACACAGTTGAGATTGCTCAACTATTTAGAGCTTCGAGAGCTGGTGAAGCTGATCGATTCGAACAGGTATGTTATGGTCTTTCAAGCTCGTCCTTACCGTACTCAGTTATTCTGACTTCTCATTTTGGCACTGTGAAACTTTAATTTTCTTGGTAGTTCTCAAGTTCGAAGAACAGGATGCTACTCTGGCATGGGTCTCGTCTCACTAACTGGACCGGTATTTTATCTCAAGGTAACAGGTTTTTCTGTTTTTATTATTCTTTTGGTCTCTCAGATTTTCAGTTGCATAGTGAAGTAAACTAGTATGAGACAAACAAACAGGTCTTCGGATAGCTCCTCCTGAAGCGCCTGTAACTGGTTACATGTTCGGAAAAGGGGTTTACTTTGCTGATATGTTCTCCAAGAGTGCAAACTATTGCTATGCTAGCAGTGGTGCTAATGACGGCGTTCTGCTCCTCTGCGAGGTATACTCTCTTTTTATCTCTTGCTCAGTTGATATAGAAAACAACAAAATGGTTCTCGATATCAACATGACTTCTATAGCATTGAATAAAACTGCCGTTTTATGTATTCCAATGATCAAAACTTCTCTAGGTTGCTTTGGGAGACATGAACGAGCTTCAATATTCGGATTATAACGCGGATAAATTGCCCCCGGGGAAGCTAAGGTAATACAGATAATCTCATTCATATATCACAAAAGTCTTTAATGGCGGAGGGATGTTACAATTGTTTAAACCGGCCGACTCCTGGTAGACCGGTCCTATAAAGGTCCGTCCTATACCATGTGGCCTGAAGAGTCAACCGGCCTAATGTAAAACAAAAATTAAAAAATGACCACCATTCAAGTAGTTCATGCTAGGCTGATCCTATATAAGCCGGTTCGGGATCTTAAGAAAATAAGGTTTCGCCTGACCCGCAAGGCCGAGAACCTGTAAGCCAAGAAGTTCAGGCTAGGCTGATCCTATATAAGTGGGTTTAAAATAAGCCAATAGTTGTTTATAATTAACATCCCAAACCGCGATGAATGATGTGATTAACAGGTTTTGTACTGTATAAAACTTGATTTGTAAGTGATGTTTGCAGCACAAAAGGTGTGGGGAAAACAGCACCAAACCCATCAGAGGCTAAGACACTAGAAGACGGTGTTGTCGTACCTCTTGGCAAACCAGTTGATCATTCAAGCTCCAAGGTTTTTATTTGTTTTGTTTCAAACACATTTCACCAAAACCATAATCCAAAAAGAAATTCAAAGTTTATAAACTGATTTTGATTTTGATTTGCCTTTTTTTTGCAGGGGATGTTATTGTACAACGAATATATTGTCTACAATACGGAACAAATCAAGATGCGATATGTGATCCAAGTCAAATTCAAGTACAAGCACTGAAAACTTCTGTAGAGTGTTTGGACATTAATTAACGATCAATAACCAACAATTTGATGCTTACTGTTCTGGTTTATGAATTCGGTTTGGGATGTAAACCAAAGCTTTGTATTGTGCTGCGGGTGTCGTACTCGCTAATTTAAGTTACGGTTAATCTTTAAAAGATCATAAATAATCTCAAGTTATAAAATAAATTATATTTTACTGTAGAAAATACCTCTTTTGCTATTAATTTTCTTCGCCGTTGTTTTTCTTTTTAAATTCCTTTTATTCTTCAATTTTTATTTCCCAACATCTCCAATTAAAACTAACCAAACCAATCCAGACCGTTAATTTGACTGAGTATATAAGCGGTTCAGAAACCCTACGAATGTGTGTGTGCGTCTCTCTCTCTCAATCTCTCGCTCAGAGTCTCGTCGGAAAAACGACAGTCATGGGAGGAGGATTGAAGAGGAAATCGTCATCCAATTCGAAAACCCTAGCTGCTAAAGGAAAGAAGAGGAAAGGTCCTCACTTGCCCAACTCAATCCTCAAGACCATTGCGAGCCAGAAACGTCCTCTGAACTCCGACGAAGAAGATGACGACGAGATCGATTCCGATGATGAAAACGTCGGCGGTTTGTACGAGTACGAAGAAGGTATCCCTGAAGAGGAATCCAGAAAAAACAACCGTTACGACCGTGTCGAGAACTACGAGTTCCAGCTTCCTGATGATTTCGAGGTTTGTTTAGCCTTCGATTTGTCGCCGTCACTTTTGGTTTTAGGAGTTTGATTTTAGGTTTAGGGTGTTTGGACACGTGTATGAATACAGGTTATAAATGAAATTTGGTTTATATATTAATATAATTCGAGATTGAGATTATTACTTTAGACCTAGTTAAGTATCTTTATCCCTTAATGAAGGATGAAGACGTGGAATCAGAAGATGATGACGGTGGTGAGAACAGCGAGAATGATGATGAAGAAGAAGAAGGCGGTGATAGACACACACGGATGTTGCAAGCTCTCACTGGAATGCCTAGTGCAGCCTTTGATGGTAAAAACCGAGACTTTCTTTCTTCTCAGCTGCTTTGTTGCATTTGTAAGCTGTGTATATGACCGTTCTTTATGCTCTTTTCTTTTCAGGCGAGAGTAAGAGCAAACCTGTACTCTTTACTGAAGCATATCCAGAGGGTGAATTCAATCCGACCCGTGATGTTCTGGAGGGTAAACACGTCCTCACTGAGGAAGACTTTTTGGCGCCTCTTGAAGGAAAACCTGGGTTTCACGAGACAAGCAAGCAGCTCTTTCGGATGCGGAAAAATACCAAGGGTGTTGTTCATGCTCCTCTGCCAAAGCCAGAACGAGAAAGACTGGAACGTAAAGCGGTGAAAGGACTAGTTGATGAGGAGTTTAGTAAGTGGGTTCATCAGGTTAGGAAGAATAGGGAGGCACCAACTGTTTACTTTAACCAAGATATTGATCTTGGATACTCCACTGTTGGCGCAATAGCGTCAGAATTTCAACCCAGGACTGAGTTTGAGATGAAAATGGCTTCTGTACTCAATGATAATGAGGTTTCGGAGGCTCACAGAGACGATGGCGCTCGGCTTCTTGAATTGAACGAGGCAAGTTCTGTGGATCTAGTTCATTCCCTGCACGCAGCTTATTTGACTTGCATAAATTGATCTGGCATTGGACATAGTTTACGGTGAACTTCTGATGTAAGTGTTTTGAATATATTTTGATGCAGGTTTCTATGGAAGACCACATAAAGGACCGTAACCACATTGCCAAGATGAGGAGCCTACTCTTCCGTCATGAGCTGAAAAGTAAACGAATTAAGAAGATTAAGTCTAAAACTTATCATCGCCTCAAAAACAAAGACCTGAAGAAATCGGCAGTGGGATCATTAATGGACCCAGAAAAGGCTAAAGAAGACGCTATAAAGCAGGAGGCCAGACGAGTAGAGGTGAGCCAGAAATTTCCTATTCACTGCACATATAATTTTCATCAAGACACTGACAAAAAAGTAAAAAGTAATCATATTTGTGCATATTTTGTTGTGCTTATGCAGGAACGTATGACGTTAAAGCATAAAAACACAGGAAAATGGGCCAAGCGAATGCTAAGCCGTGGACTGAACGAGAAATACGCTTTAACTTCGGCAGCTATAGCTGAACAACTACAGATTAATGCTAATTTGTCTAGAAAGATGAACTCCATGAGAGATGGAAGTAGCAGTGATGAGAGCGACGATGAGGAAGAGTTTGATGATGGTTCAGATCAGGATACTCCTTCTAAACTGTTAGCAAAAGCAAAAGAGAAGACACTGAAAGCTTTGGAAGATGATGAAGTGCCCAATTCTGGTCTTATGTCGTTACCTTTCATGGTAACATTTGCTTTGCTTTCTCAAAACAATTTTTTTGTTTCGGGTTTTCGTTCATTTATATGTTGTCTTATCTTTCCTTATTGTTTGGCTAGGCCCGTGCAATGAAAAAGAAAAACGAGGAAGCTAATGAAGAAGCTAAACGTGCACTGGAGGAGTATGCAGAGTGGGAGAATGCTGATGGAGAAGAAAACATGAAACCCGTTACTGTTAGTGGTAGAAGAGTGTTTGGTGCCACCGCTAAAGTCGAAGCTCCAAAAGAGTCTAAAAAGGATTCAGATAACTTCTATGACAATAGTGATAGCGACAATGATATGGATGGCAAAGAAGATAATGACTTAGAGGCTGTAAGAGTTATTGCGTCACCTGCTAGAAACACTAGAACCATTACAGAAACTGAGGTATCTTGTTTTTCTCGTTTGGGTAATCATAATGTTTTTTTATACCCTCCCTTTCAAATTTATAGTAACATTACTTTTTTTGATTTGATTTTCCTTCAGAAGCTCGATGATGTTGTTGAAAATCCAGCATCTAAGACAACATTTGATGTCGCCTTATTTGCATCAGGCTCCTTTAAAAAGGTTTACTTTTGAATTTTTTTATATCAGAGATCAGACTTCTTCTTATGTTATTTTTATTAACACCTTTTGTATGTTATGCAGATGACAGGCTGCAAGAACACAGAATCTAAAAAGGCTTCAAAGACGCATGTACCCATTTCACAGGCTCGAGATAAAAAGGTTTCTTGTCGAATCTCGATGGACTTCTACTCTTTGTTCGTGTTCTTATCATTTCAGTTTTAATTTCTCACATGTGCATTTTTTTAGAAGTCTTCAAAGAAATCGAGAGATGAAGAAAGTGAAGATTCAGAGAGTGAAGCAGAGCAAATGGTGGACGGTATTTTGACATCTGCGTCGAAGGAAACCTTTGAAATTCCTTCTCAAGCAGAGCTTATAAACCGTGCTTTTGCGGGTGACGATGTCGTAGATGAATTTGAGAAGGATAAGCAAGAGGTTTTAAATCAGGAAGTTCCAGAACCCGAAAAACCGGTTCTAGTTCCTGGTTGGGGACAATGGACCAACATCCAAACAAAGAGGGGTTTACCTTCATGGATGGTAAAGGAACACGAAGATGCCAAGAAAAAGAGAGAGCAAGCTCTTAAAACAAGGAAAGACGCTCGTCTTGCACATGTTATCATATCAGAAAAAGTCGATAAAAAGGTCAGCGTCTCACTCGCTTAATATTCCAATCCCTTTGTTCATAACCGTAGGATCTAATGCTCATATCATCTGTTTTTGACAGGCTGAGAAACTTCATACAAAGACTCTACCTTTCCCTTTTACATCGAAGGAAGTTTTCGACCAGAGTATGCGTATGCCTATAGGACCCGAGTTTAATCCCTCTACTATTGTTGGAGAACTAAACCGTCCAGAGGTTTGTCTTCATTACTTTGTCAAACTCTCACATGTCGCAAATTGTTGCACTTTTTCTTATTTTGTGGCGATTTAACCTTTTGTGTGCAGGTTGTGAAGAATGCTGGGGTCATAATTAAACCGGTCAAGTTCGAGAAAGTAAATCCAAACGAGGAAGTAAATGATGAAGACACTCGTAACCATCAGAAACAAAGACCCAAAAAGAAAACTAGTAGACGCCAAAGCAAAATCAAGTCCAAGTAAAAGAGGAAAGGCTTCAAGATTTTTTCCATTTCTAAAACTTTATTTAGACACAAATTTTGATGGGAACAATTTTGCCTTTGTAATTTGTCTTATTTATGAAATATAGACACTGTTGTTTATTTCAGAGCTCTTCAAAACCTTGTTCATCTCCATCTTCTTCCACCCTCGCAAACTCTTGCCTCCATTTCTCCATCTGTAAGATTTTAGTTAGTTGCAGTAAATGAGTAAAGTAATGGAGACCTAGCTGATTTGTATTCTGACAGACATTATTTCTTACCTGATCATCTGAATACCGGAGCTGTTGTGCGACAAACACAACTGTACCATGGTTAACTTCTGAATGCAATACAACGCCTAAACTCGCCGCGATCTCTTCATAGGTAACTATCTTCACCTGGAAACCGTTGCTCATGAAGAGTTTCTCCATCCACTTTTTTTTATCCGACTGCATTAAAAGACCGACGTAACGATTATGGATACTACGGTTGAAGGTAGAAAATTAGTCCAAAGATAAATTAAAAGATCGAAGAGACCTCGAGTGTGACATTTATAGGTAGTTCTCCTATGATATAGTTTTCATTCATGGCTAAGCTACTAACTGCTGATAGAATCGCTTCGATACTCGATTGTAACTCAAGTGGTAAACCCTGTTATGAATAGGAAGAATCATGTCTACATATAACATTCATACAAATAGCAGGGAAGAATGGAAGTTATGATGAGAAAAACACATATCACCTGCATTGCCCATATACTTGGCCGATTCCCGCTAAACCCTTTTGAGCGTAAACATTGCTCTATGTCTCCATCTTCCATAGGAATGTGAAAGAAGATGCAACTTTTAGGGATCCTAGCTCCCACACCTGGATCAGTTGAAGAAAACAATACCGAACAATATATGAAAATCTCAGACATGACAAGTCCAGCGGATATTAGATACAATTAGAAGCACACAAGACCCTTATTTTGCTTTCTCTACACTTGTAGAGATAATAACAACATGAACATTGTAACGCAAAGGAAAGCAGAAACCTTGAAGTTTGTTAGAAGCTATTTCGAAGACCTTTTCTGGTGATACATCAAAGATCATTGTCGAAGTTGGCCAATTAAGCCTATAAGGTCGAGTGTCCATTCCATCTGTGAACAAGACAACCTGCAAAGATGTCATAACACTGACAGATAATCAATTCTTGTTTAAGAAAGACAGTAGACATAAGTAAGTAAACCTGCTTTAGTCCATCAATGCGTTTAGCTATTTCTAACAGTTTGTCATCGATGAACTTTGTAGCAAGACAGTAATGTTGATGTTCATGGGTGTTCAATTCCTTGTTCTTGTAAGGAGGTAAGAAGCAAGCAGCATAAGGGTCGATGAATAGAGGCTCTGTTTGCATAAAATTAACAAGCTTTTAGTCAAATGGTAACTTCAAGAAAGCTATTTGGTCAAACAATAAAGCGATTGGTAAGTGTTCGACGAAATGCCTCAGAGAAAGTTAAAGACATAATAATCAGAATATAAAATGAGGTATTATAGAGAGAGAGAGATTGCCCGTCCGATTGGTTTCTCGCAGACGAAGAGATGCTGACTCAATAGCTGATTGAATCAAACGGTCATTATCTCCTTTGAGCTCTGCTCTCACTGAACGAACGACGGAAGTTGAAATCCGACGGCGACGGAGTACGGTGGCCGGGAAGTGCAGAGGCGGAACAGATAGACTTTGCATCAGTGATGATTAATGATTTATCGCTGACTTTTGATGATGACGTAGACGGAAATACCTCTGACGGAACCAGAGGCTTCCAAAGTAAATCAAAATATTTTTTTTACAAACAGGGCCTCCGCGTTCGGGGTTCGATTTATTTAATACCCTTTAATTAGTTATATGGTATCTAGACCCGTTTTCCAACTTGATATTTTTTGGGCTAAGTAGGCCACCATATATAATTAGAGAACCTATTTACTAAACACAATATACGAAAGCGAAAGTTGATGGAATGTCTCATTCTTATTAATCACAAAAGCCCATTATCCATGTCTTTAGTGCAACTTGAAGATGAAGGCCAAGATTTTTTGTGCAACTTGATACAAATACCAAGGCAAATCATGCAAGTATCAATAAAAATTCAAGAATATTATTTAACTCTATACAATTTTTTTTGGCAACAAGTATCTTATGATAAAGCTCATTCGTATAAAAAATGGGAAATAACCAACAAGAAAAAGAAAAAAAAAAAGGGAAAACAAAGGCACGAAGTTTCTTGAAAGACGAGATTAGGCTTTGATTAAGTGTGGGATCCGTAATTTTACACGCCATCTTTACACACGTGTCATATTTTAATTGCTTATCGCTTCACCGCCTTACCTTATCGTCTTGGCTATAAATTAAAACCTAAGACCTCTTCCTCTCCTTCACAATTCACAAACCAAATCGAAAATCAATCTTTCTCCTCTGAGCCAATTACAGCGACTTACGATCATTCTCAAGGTAGATTTCTGATTCCTCCTTTGATCCTTTTGAATTTGATATAGGCTTGTTAATAATCTTGCTGTTGATTCGGATCTGATTCTTGTTTGTGCGATCGGATTGTAGTAAGTATATCGAAGCTAGTTCTCTTATCTTTATTGAATCTTAGCTTTGTTGTGAATATATCAGATGCAGATCTTCGTTAAGACTCTCACCGGAAAGACGATCACCCTCGAGGTGGAAAGCTCTGACACGATCGACAACGTTAAAGCCAAGATTCAGGATAAGGAAGGCATTCCTCCGGATCAGCAAAGGCTTATCTTCGCCGGTAAGCAGTTGGAAGACGGCCGTACTTTAGCCGATTACAATATCCAGAAGGAGTCGACTCTCCACTTGGTGTTGCGTCTCCGTGGTGGTATGCAGATTTTCGTCAAGACTTTGACCGGAAAGACTATTACTTTGGAGGTGGAGAGTTCTGACACTATTGACAATGTCAAGGCTAAGATTCAAGATAAGGAGGGAATCCCACCGGACCAGCAAAGGTTGATCTTTGCAGGAAAGCAACTCGAGGATGGCCGTACTCTTGCTGACTATAATATTCAAAAGGAGTCGACTTTACATCTCGTCCTCAGGCTCCGTGGTGGTATGCAGATTTTTGTCAAGACGTTGACGGGAAAGACTATTACTTTGGAGGTGGAGAGCTCTGATACGATTGATAATGTGAAAGCGAAGATTCAAGACAAGGAGGGTATTCCTCCGGATCAGCAGAGGTTGATCTTTGCTGGAAAGCAGCTTGAAGATGGTAGAACTTTGGCTGACTATAACATCCAGAAGGAGTCAACACTTCACTTGGTCTTGCGTCTCCGTGGAGGCATGCAGATCTTCGTTAAAACATTGACAGGGAAGACCATCACTCTAGAGGTGGAGAGCTCCGACACCATTGATAACGTGAAAGCTAAGATCCAAGATAAGGAAGGTATTCCTCCGGACCAGCAGCGTCTCATCTTCGCTGGCAAGCAGCTTGAAGATGGTCGTACCTTGGCCGACTACAACATCCAGAAGGAGTCGACCCTTCACTTGGTCTTGCGTCTCCGTGGTGGCTTCTAAAGCACTCGTCCGCTGTAGAAATCCCAGATGTCTCTGTTCTACCGTCTTTGTTTTATGATCTGTTTCACCGGTTTGTGTTTTGGGGCCTTGTAGGCCTTGTAAGCCCCCTGATGAATAATTTCTGAACTCTGTCTGCGTTTCTTATCACTTTTATTTCGTTTTCAAGACAATGGAATGGAACTTGTCTAATTGAAGTGGAATTGACCTTTGAAATTACGTTCTCTTGTTATCGGTTTTTGCTTATACATTCATATGTTTTATTTGCTTGCAAGAGAGCGCATTGTACATCGTCTTAGTTCGAACTCTTATCTCATTGCTGGACTAAAATAGTTGGTATCGACTAGTGTTTGTTGGAAAAAGCTAAAAGCCTCAAGTATTATCTTAAGCCTGAATGGATTTGTTGGTTAGCAGCAGATGGTTGAGATACTTGATAATGTAGTTTCTCACATCTCATTGTCTCAACTCTCAAGTGATTCTTCTACGACTATGGTTGCTCTTGCTCATATTCAGTTGCTCAAACGAAGGTTTACATACAGATTGGGACTCCAATGGAAATGTTTAAACTAGTAGTGCTTGAGTTGCTTATGAGGAATTTGTTTTAATCTGAACGTTTTGTTTAGATTAAAAGGTATCTAACTATATATTTCAAGATATAGGAAAACCTCTGAAAATATATTCATTTATAGAAGAAAAAAATTAAGTGATTCTTTTAATGATGTCATTTAAATTTCATAATAAATTTATTTTTAAAAATTTACTATTATAAATGATATACACAAATTAAAAATTATGATGATAAAATTATTTAATGCAATAAAATATATTTTAGCTTGAGTATTCATGTAAAAATAATGCATATTACACATGCATGAGTTACTATCTATCTATTTTTTGTTCATAAATTTGATATAATAAATAAAAGTAAAAATAAAAGTGAGATCTTAACTTTAAATAAAAACGACATTAAAATCATATTTTTGTATATTACCTTGGTTATATATGCAAAAAATTGTAATTGTGTAAAAGTGTTTTAATTTTGGAAATTTTTGTAGAGTAATTTTTTTTATGGTTGTATTTGTCTATATTGTTCTCATATAATTTTGAAGTATGTCATGTACGTGTTGGAATTATCTGTGATAGGATATCAAAACTTTAATTGATAGGGTGACATCTGCTAAATGTTGTCTTTATCAAGATTTAGAAGTTTTACATGATGGAACACAATACTTTGTAGATTTATTTTACTTGACATTTTTGTAACCAGTGCTATGCGTTTTATAGTGTTTTTGGCTAGTAAACTTTGCTTTGTCTCTATTACATTCATGAGTGAAACGTTTTGGTGCATTACTGTGTTGTGTATGTCGGAGTTTTTTTTTTAAGTTATTGTATAATGATGATTTGGTGAAAGCTATTATGTATCTTACTGGGTTCTCTACGATTGCAGCAGATGTACGATTATAATACGTTCCCTGCAGATGACATAATGGGAGGGTGAAATATACTTGAAACATAATTGACTAATATATTATTGAATAGGTGATATATCATGTTGACATTGCTACTTTGGTGTTTTAGGTGCTAAGGAGTCCTTTGCCCTCTCTCTGGTGAAGCAAAGTAGTAACTCAAGTGGAGTTTTGTGATGCTATAATATTGATTTTGCTTTGGAAGAGGTTTCAAGGAGAAAAGGGTTTGATTTATCTTGTCCTCCCTTGTATCCCAAAGGAAGCTTTGGGCAAATTCAAGTCTTAGAACAAAATCAGTTTTAGAATTGGAGAGCACTCACTCACAAGCTCAAATACGATGGACGAATACTACAAAACCTGTGAAATAGGAAGCAACTTTATACGTATGATGATTCTCAATTTATGTAACTTGGTTTTACGTTACAGATAGGTCTATTATGAAGTGAATAAATATCGATAATCATAAAGAATTGAAAACTCAATTGTACCTTTTTTTGTACGACAAGGAGAAATCTTAATCATAATCACATTTAATTACTAAGAATATACACCACAATTAAGGTGAATAAATATGATATCAGACTCTAGGTACCATACTTGCTCCAATCAATTCACACTTGGAATGAAATTTATGTTGTTCTCCATAAATCAAATTTTACCTTTTTTTATTCTATACTTAAATCATAATTACAATTATTTTATAGTAAATATACATTACTATTCACAATATTGAATATGATACCACATTTACATGATCCCATATTTACTCAAGTTACACCGTAATTGTCATAATCTCGAGTAATGACGAAAATAAATGAAATTAGAATACAAAATATCCAAGAACTAAAAGTGGTACTCCAAAACAGCATTTATTAGTTCATGTGATACTCACACAGTTCACCTCACCTAGAATATTTTGAAAAATGTTGTAGATCGATATAGATCCAAAGAGGGGTAGTTTCGTCAATTTAGTGGGACCCAGTGCAACCAATGAAGAGCGGTGAGATTTTCCGAAGATAGAAATTTGAAATTTTTTTTGACCAATAAAAAAAAGAAATTTGAATTTCAATCTACGATCTACTAATCTAGTTGTCGGAACGCGAGAAAAATAATAATAATAAAAACATAATACAGATGGCGACAAATTGAATCAGACTGAGACCTAAAAAAGACAAAAAAATAAAGAGAAGAAAACAACCCTAAAAATCCACACAACAGACCAGCCAAAACAACAACACTTGCCCAATATTTTTGAAAATGTGTTATCTTTTGGACCGCGGCATTTTTCTTTTGTAACATTGGTTTCTTCTTTTGCTTTGAATTTTATCCAAAAACCTCTCTCAAGGAGAGCAAGCAAGCTCCAGTGGAAGCAGCAGTTAGGGATCTGTTTCTTCTACACCTTCATAGCAGTAAGAAGAACAGCTCCAGTTAGAAGCACACAAGGTACGGATCTGTTTCTCCAAGATTCACGCTTCTGTCTTCTGGCATTTTTGTTATATCCTCTAGAAGCTGTTATGGACTCTAGTTTTATTAACGGCGGAAAGTTCATGGCTTTATCACTGAGAATCAATTTGCAGAGGATTAGATTTGAAAAATGTAGCTAAAAGTTTATGACTTTAAGAAGAGATCTCATGTTTCTTGTCTTCTGCATGTTTTGCTATTTTCTCTAGAACTTGTAAGATTTACTGTATCTTCTCTGGTATATGGTCTTTATTTCTGGTTGCAAGGATGAGATCTGAAACATGTTTGGCTTCAAAGTGTCTGACTTTCAGAAGAAATCTTATGTGGTTTTGTCTGTGTTTTATGCAGTTGGGAGTGATGGGTCTGAATCTCAACCCGATTTTGCGACAAGAACTGGCTAATCTTGACAAAGACACAGAGAGCCGTAAATCAGCGATGAAGGCTCTTAAGTCTTATGTCAAGGACTTGGATTCAAAGGCTATTCCAAGTTTTCTAGCACAAGTTTTCGAGACTAAAGAGACCAACTCTTTGTCTGGTGAATACACCATTTCCCTCTACGAAATCCTTGCTCGTGTTCACGGACCTAACATTGTCCCCCAGATTGATATAATCATGTCCACCATTGTCAAGACTTTGGCCTCAAGTGCTGGCTCTTTCCCTCTTCAACAAGCGTGTTCCAAAGTTATTCCAGCCATTGCTAGGTACGGGATTGACCCCACAACCGCAGAAGACAAGAAACGGTCTATCATCCACTCTCTATGTAAGCCTCTTTCGGATTCTCTCTTGGGTTCTCAAGAGAGCCTCGCTTCTGGCTCTGCATTGTGTCTGAAGGCTCTTGTGGATTGTGATAACTGGCGGTTTGCTTCGGATGAGATGGTGAACAAGGTTTGTCAAAACGTGGTCGTTGCGTTGGACGCAAACTCAAACCAAACACATCTTCATATGGGTCTGGTTATGGCACTTGCTAAGCATAACCCTTTGATTGTTGAAGCCTATGCAAGGTTGTTGATACACACGGGATTGAGAATCTTGGGGTTTGGCGTGAAAGAAGGTAACTCACAGAAAAGATTATCAGCAGTTCAGATGTTGAACTTCTTAATGAAGTGCTTGGACTCGAGAAGCATATACTCTGAAGTTGAGTTGATAATCAAAGAGATGGAGAAGTGCCAATCTGACCAAATGGCTTACGTTAGAGGAGCTGCTTATGAAGCAATGATGACTTCGAAAAGAATAGCTGGAGAGCTAGAGTCGAAGATGGAGAAGAAGGGTTGCCGTTCGGTGACTGGTTCGAATTTCAGTCGAAGAAACTGTACATCCATTGTTAATCCTCATTCTCCTGAGTATACCTTATCACCTGAGTCACAGACACTAGGAGACTCTTTTAGTGGATATGATTCTCCTGTTGAGTCCTCACCACGTACTTCTTGTAACTCTGAGTTTGATGGGCGGAGTGTGAACCGCAAACTTTGGAGAACTAACGGAGTGGTTGATATCTCTTTGAAGGATGGTCTTTTCTCTGGAGAGACCACTGTGTCTGATTCACCACTTGTCCCCTATGACCGTTGTGAAATCGGAGATAATGGAAGCGATGAGTTCGAAGGGTTTCTAATGGGAAGTTTAAGAAACAGGCGGCTGCAGAACACAACAACTCCTACTAGTCCACAGGTGAGAAACTTTGATCATCATCATCAAATCCTTCTTTGTTGTTATGATTTGCTAGTACTTTTCTAACATGTCTGACCTCTTTTCTCTGATGCAACAGAGACAGTGTTGTTCACGAATCAAGAATGCTGAAGACTTCACCATCTTCAACACACCACGGAAACTAATCAGTTCTCTTCAATATCCTGATGATATGGACTTGGATCAATCAGCCATTCAAAGTCCAATGCGATCTCGCCAGAACACTAAACTCAGAAAGCAATGTCCAGACGTGGCAGCGGAAACAATTTCATCATCATCAACTGTCATATCTGGTGAAGAAGCAACACCTCAATCACAATCACAGATGATAATGGGTAAGAAGAAGAAGAAGAAGAGCATGAGGTATGCCAAACTCATGATTGCCATATCTTTTTTCGCGGTGGTGCTATTTACAAGTATGATGATGTTGATGGAGAGCCAAGATGATGATGCTGGTTACTACACTGTTCCAACATGATGATTCACCCTCTCTATGGTGGTCAGCTTAAATCCTAGTGTAACAGAGAAGAAGGTAATTTAGTTATCCGATTTCCATGTTGGTTGTTTGTAATGTACTTTTGGTACAAAATGTAGAAACCTCTTCTTCTACTTGATCTCATTTTGTTTCGTAATGCAAATCTGTTGAATCAAACAATGTTTTAGTATAAAATGTTATTATAGATCGTATAACACTGTCCTCGTTACAATTTTGGCTTTGAACCGAATGAGAAAAGTATAGCCAACCGGGTTTTTATTGTTTTTGGAATCAGAGATGAAAAGTCACTCTGCTTCTTCCACCTCCGAAACAACCACTTCTTTGTTTCTCCAAGAAACACATGCGATCACTTTTAGTTGCCATCCGCACTTCTTCAAGGAAACAACTTTCTCTGATATGTGCTTTAATGAAGGCAAGCAATTTGGAGATGATGATATTCACAAGATTGATGATACTGATGGGAAAGAAAGCTTCAAATTTTGAGGAGAAGGAACAAGAATCCGAGGTTCAGAGACTTTTTTGGAGGCAGAGAAGAAAAGATTGTGAATCAGAAGAAACTGTGGAGTGAGATTTATGATCGGCTTCTACCTGAGGTGGCGACTGAGTATGAAGGTTTATAATTAGTTTCAAGAATCACAGGACTATAGAATCTAATCTGGAGAGTTTCATTGGTAATCACAGGACTTTAAAGTCTTTCTCTAGCCAGCATTTATGTTTTGTTCTTGTTGGTGAACATGTTGAGAAATACTTTAGATCTAAGAAGTTTAGATACTTCTGTTGCAGTACTGTGTGTGTCTCTCTCTCCAGATGAGTTTTTGTGTTCGTGGTGTTTCTTTCTCATATCGGTCATCACAGAAAAATCCAGTTAGCTTTAGTCCCCTCTAGGCTCTAGACTCTAGCCTCTGCTGTTTCTTTATTGCTAGCTTTCTTATTCACGGTGAGCTTCTTTCTTATTCTTCATTTCTCTCCTCGGTTCCCGTTTTGATAGGATGCTTTCCGCATTTCTTCAAGACAGCAGAGTTTAAGAAAACTACTTTCTCTGATGAGCTACTCTTGAAGCAGGTTTACAACATTAGCCCGTTCCTTTTATTTATTCAATAAAAATAGAGCATTCACAGTCAAAACCTGAGAGTTGTCTTTTTTCAATTTTAATCTGATGGCCTTGGTTACTGGTCCAGTCATACTGAAATTCAAAGTATGAGTCATTTCTTCAGAAGATGATCCATCTTTCTTTGTGTATCTAATTTATAGGTTTGCGAATACGGTTGAGTTGATTCCCTAATTGAGGTGGGAGGCAATGGCTATTCCGAATGTAAAAGTAGCCAAGATATATGGAACTATGGAAGCATGTACAGAAAGGAAAGAGCAAAGTCTTATATGCCATTAATTCCTAAAATCCATGTCCACAGTACCTGTTACCGTGAGGGAATGGGACACTAATCATATGTGTGCGGAAGAAGTAAAAGCTATGTTTACGACAATTCAAAGTGTGTACAGTGTGCATGAGCTGTGGGAACGCAAGTGTCTCATCAGCCAGCTATGCATTAGTGTCCCAAATTGAATGCAGCTATTATGCAAGAGTAAACTGGTCTTCTACGTTCATAGAGTTCCAATTATTTCTCATGCGGATAGGTACTTTTCTACATCATAAATGTACGACACAAGTTCTGATATTCAAAAATTACCTCCCACCGGAGAGTACAGAATCATCAACCATCGTGGATCCACCCGTAAACATGCATACGTCACTAAATCCGTGGTGGGTTCCCGAACTCTTCTCGCTCCCACACAAATCCAAAGGCGACATATCTGGTAACAGTGCATCTCCACTTAGGTAATGTAACACTTGTCTCATAGTTGGTCTAGCCTGTGGGTTGGAGTGAGAGCACAACAAACCTAGCTCCAAAACCATTTCGACCTCTCTTTGGTCATACTCCGTCCCTAGATTCGGATCCTTAGCATCCAAAATGTTTCCCTCATTCCAAAACCCAAAAACCCAATCCACGAGCAAGATCCTCTCACCACTCTCGTTATCAATCTCCATAGGACGTCTACCGCACGCAACTTCTAGTAGGAGCACCCCAAACGCAAAAACATCAGTAGCGGTCGTGGCCTTCCCTGTCCTTATGTGATCGGGGGCTAGGTATCCCCATGTTCCAGCGACATGAGTGGTTTCAGGATCTGTACCATGACCACACAACCGAGCTAAACCGAAGTCCCCGAGTCTCCCATTATGCTCTGCATCTAATAAGACGTTGCTGGCTTTGATGTCGCGGTGAATCACCACTTGTTCCCAGTCCTCGTGGAGGTAGAATAAGGCAGAGGCCACGCCTTTAATGACTTTACTCCTTTGTTTCCAGTCAAGGGTTACCTCCGGACTTTTATGCAAATACTTGTCTAAGCTTCCATTAGGCATGTACTCATACACCAGAAGAAGCTCCTTCCTCCGGCGGCAATAACCCAAGAGAGGGACTAAGTTTCGGTGACTCATCCGACCAATAGTCACGATCTCAGACACAAACTCTTTCAACCCTTGTCGGGATTCGTTCGAGACTCTTTTCACGGCGATCTCCTTCATCGTCTTGGGCATGACACCTTTGTAAACGCTCCCAAACCCACCCGTTCCGAGAACGTCCTTCTCCTTGAAACCTTTGGTAGCATAGTACAAGTCTTTATACTTCAATCGGTTCTTCCTGAAGTCTGTCTCCCAATCCTCAACCTCCTCCGCGAACTTTCTCCTCCTCTTCAAGATGAACCTCACAAGGAAAATGAGCAAAATGATAAACAAGAGGGGAATCAACACTGACATAAGCAAGGCATTAAACGGCGAGATCCTCGACGAGGTTCCGTGTCCCGTCGTAGGCTCCAACTCCGGAAAATTTGGAAGTCTTGATAAGGCCAACGGTGGAGCTTTACCATTCACACTGAAACTCCACCCGAGAATATAATGTTCCGACACAACAGAACCGGTCGCAGACGCGAAACCAACGTACATTTCATGCAGAAAAACAGAAGATAGATCTCTTAAAGTAGAAACAAGCGGTTTTCTAGGTTTACTATGGTTGAAAGGAGCCATGGTTACATCGACTTGATGGGTACTACCATTGTAATCGACCCAAACCTGCATGGGCTTGCCACTGATCAAACTCATGTTCTTAAACTGACCTGTCTCGTCCCAGTACCCAGCCTGCGAACTTGCCACTGAATCCAAGCTATTGATATCGATTCCGACATGGTTATCGTTCGCATCAGCGAACTCGGTAGTCTGAATCGTGTCTAGTTCGACAGCGAACACATGATTCGTTTCATTACCGTTGTTTGCGCTGTTGAATACACCCAGGTACTGGCTGGGAGTACCATCTGGGAGCTCGAATTTAGGAGCGACGACAAAGGCGATGCCGTGGCCGCTAAGTAACTGGATCTTTGAGGTGATAGCGAAGACAAAGGTTGTCGAGAAGGACAAGACAGTTGAGTCGTTTGGAGAATCTTTGAACTTGAATGGTGTGGTATAAAAGGCTTGACCGGTTTCCATCACGGTTGTGTCGGTTAGCTTCAAGAGACCGCTGGGTGTGACGGTGGCGATCCCTTGGGTGAATATTTTAGTCAGTGGACGACGGAAGCCATTGTAAGTGAAGTTGAGAGTTTGGGAAGAGGATGTTAGGGGTTGAGAGAGTAGACTGAAGAAAAAGATGACGGTGACGAGCTTTAGGAACATTAGCTCTGTCTTTTTATTTTTTCTTGGCTTTGAGTTTATGAGAAGTTTATGGTGCAAAGAAGAGTGGATTTAAAAAGGAAACAACTCGAGAAAAAGAAAGGCAGACTCTACCAGTGAATCTTGTGCTGAGTCTAGTGTTCGGAGTCCTTTGTTTGTTTTTGCTTTCTATCTTCCCGATCAGAGCTTTTCCCAAATTTACGCCTAATCTTCTTCCCAAGATTTTCAAATCTCTTTCTGGATTTCGTGACTACTGCCATTCATTAGTATTATTGATCGTTATCGCTAAAAGCTGCCAAACAGAACGTAAATGTAGAAAATTTTCTGCTATTTCAAACGAAATATATGCATGGTTGGTTCTTTCAAAAAAAAATATATGCATGGTTGGTTTTGGCGTTTTGCAGTTCTATAAGCATACTCTCCAGACCATTTGGGCCAACGACGAGGGAGTTCGCGAAGCTCTTCACGTCAATAAGGTAAGCCTATTTTAATATGTAAGATGACAATATATAATATAAAGAAAAGTGTTGTAGTGATCTAATATGATTATAGGGGAGTATACGTGAATGGGTGCGATGTAATCGGAGTGTTCTTTACGATAAGGACATACAAAGCAGCGTACCCTACCATAAAAATAACAGCATATCTGGCTATCGATCTCTTATCTACAAGTAAGCGTTGCACTTGAATATACTGTCAAATAAAAGAGAAACGAATTTAAATGAAACCAACGCAAATTCAAACTAAATTACAAGATCTTCATTTGGTTCAAGTTTCTATGAAACAGAAGGTCTTACAAAAAAACAACTTTAAACTGATCCCTAATCTAGATTTTCCACTTCAGCACTTTATCTATACGCTTTGAAATAAATCAAATTACAAATGATTTTTATATGGTTGCAAAACCGGAAGCAGATGAAAAAAGATTCACGCTAAACCTTTAACCAAACTTTACACTCCTTTCTCCAGATTTAAAAAAATTAAACTTTTTCGGTTTATGATGAACAGTGGTGATCATGATATGGTAGTTCCTTTCCTTTCTACTCAAGCATGGATAAGATCTTTGAACTACTCCATTATTGATGACTGGAGACCTTGGATGACAAACGATCAAATCGCTGGGTATATGATGTTTTGAGTTTTTGTCTTGTTTTATTTTCTGGTTATATCTTAACCTCATTATGATTTTTTTTTTTAATTTTGTTTTGTTACAGATACACAAGAACGTATGCTAATAAGATGACATTTGCTACTCTCAAAGCAAGTTTTCTTTTCTACTAATTAATTATTAATTATCATCTTTATTACCATTGCATTACATTTGATTTTTTAATTAATGTTAGTGTTTCTTATTACAGGGATGTGGTCACACAGCAGAGTATAAACCAAACGAGGCATTCATCATGTTCCAAAGGTGGATCAATGACCAACCTTTGTAATAGAAACTCACGATCGGTCCTAATAAATTAAATATTTCGTTTAATTCATGATTAAATATTTAAACGAGAGATTTAGTTGGAAAATCGCTAAAAATTTCTATAATTTAGATATTAACCAACACTTTCAAAACGAATCTTTCTAAATAACAAAATAATAAATATTTTTAATATTTAATAATTTTCGATTAAACTTATTACATTGGAGAATTAGTATTAGTTCATATGGCCTCCAAATTAGCATACTTTGTATTGTTCTGGTTGTAATTTCATATATTTCAAAAAATTTAATATTATTAAATGATAGATTATAGCCAATCTAATCTAGAAAAGACACAGTAGAATAATCATATATATTTAATTAATTTATATTTCTATATTAGAATAATATTAATGAACCCTACGTAATAAAGACTTATCAACCTCCACCTGACCTCCCCATAAAATGTTATATATTTAAAAGAAAATAAAAGTTAAATTATCTATGTTATCAATAGAAAAATAACCTATCACATCTGAAAAATTTGTGTTGTAAAATATTATTAAAGATAATATAACCATTACAAAGTTTTGGTCTAGCCACAAATAAAAATTTATATATTTTAAATTTTTAAAATAATAAGTTTCACTTTCCTAATCAATTAAAAAAATAATAATAATTAAAATAATAGATCCCACTTCTATAATTAATTAAAAACAAAAATAATAATTTAAAATAATAGATCTCATTTCTCTAACTAATTGATAACAAAAATAAAAATAAAAATATATATAGTAAATATTAAATCAAATTATAAATATAATTAAATAATGTAATAAAATAATTATTTTTATAAACCATAAAATCAAATTTTAGTAAATATACACATAAGTTAACATAAAAATATATTTGATAAAAATATACATTAATGTATGATTATATTATGATAATGAGACATGTTAATATTTTAATAATTAGGAGTTATAGTTTTTTTATTAAAATATATTTATCGATAATATCATAATTTGAAAACAATATAATATAGAATTAGTTTTTAGTTTTCATATATAATACCACACTCAAGCAATTTATTTTAAAAATATTTTATTTATTTTGCCAACTTTTCGATTAAACTAAAACTAAAAGCAAAATTGATTCAGTTTTCCTATGTCTCCATATTTTGTTTTATTTAACTTTAGTAAATAAAATATTTATTTTTAAGAAATAAAATATTTACTTTTAAGAAATAAAATATTTATTTTTAAGAAAATAGTATTTAAAATCAAAATAAAAAATTATCCAGTGCGTGACATAAAATTATATTTTGATATTGATATTTTTAATTTAATATTTACATATATATATTATTCACATAATAAAATATTTTTATAACTACGGGTTATAATTTATTTTATTAAAATATATTTATTTATAAAATCTGAAAACAAAACAATAGTATATTACTTTTTAGTTATAAAATATAATCCCGCACTCAAACGATTTATTGAAAAAACATTCATTTATTTTTACTAACTTTTGATTAAAATAAAACTAAAAAAAAAAACTGATTCAGTCTTTTTGTCTCTCCATATATTATTCTATTTGCTTCTAATAAATAAAATATTTATTTTTAAAAATTAAAAATTAAAATACAAAAATTATTATGTGAACTGTGGCACGGATTCAAATCTAGTCTATTAAACTAAAACAGAAAAATAGTAAGAAAATAAAATTCCCACCATATTATATTACTGTTTATGTTACTGAAAAATCTCTATTGAATTAGAATCTCATTAACGGTAATATAAAGATTTAGAAGTTTAGGTCTAACTATAGAAAAAAATTAAGTATCTAAATATTAAAAATAATTTTTTCCACTTTTCTAATTAATTAAAACAAAAATAATAATTATAATAATGGATCTCACATTTATAATTAATTAAAAACGAAAATAAGAATTTAAAATATTGGGTCTCATTTCTCTAACAAATTAATACAGAAAATAATGAAAATAAAAACAAATATATAGTAGATATTAAATAAAATTAGAAATATAATTAAATAATATAATAAATGACTTATTTTTATAAACCATATATAAAATCAAATTTTTATAAATATACACATAAAATAACATTAAAATATATACAGTACATAGATACAGTAAATATTTTTTTTTTAATTTTTAG
>KE155606.1:96659-107907 GCA_000411075.1 Sisymbrium irio | reverse complement strand
TTGTGGCTCTCCGTGATTGCTTCCACTTGGACTGCCTTGGTCACGCCGGCAGTTTGTGTGGCAGTTGGTGGTGGGTTGCTAACAAGTTGATTTTAGTCGCCTTGGTGAACCGCCAGAGGTCTAAAACTCCTGAAATGATGTCATTCTCACCCCATTTTGCTCCAAAACAATTCCAATAGTAGTGATGACCCCTCCACAACCTGCCATATGCACATGATCACACAAATGCATCATAAATGCCTAAAATGCAAAGGAAAATGTCAAAAAGATGGAGATAAATTGGTCCTAAACTAATGAAAATGTAAGAACATCAAATGTCCTAGTGACATTCTGTTTTTTAGTGCTGATTCCTTGAAGTGGGCTTCTAGTGCCTCTTGTTCGTGCTGCATGAGGTTTTTGTTGCTTTGTAACTCGTCTTTTTGGTGCAGCTTTAGAGGGGCCATTTTGTTACGATGCAGATGCCGCCAGAGGAGCTTTGTCTTTTGCAGTTGATTTTGCTCCAAGTCTTTTAGAGATTGGAATTCTAGGAGCCAAAGTTGGGAGATCTTGAGTCTTCTTGGATAGCATGATTAGCCGGGTGGGTTTTGAAAGCAACTTTAGAACAAGAAAGATTTGAGCTCATGAGAGCATTATTGAAAGAGATGAAATGAGATAACAAAAGGAAAGTAAGATAGCTCAGTGAGCTTTATTCAAAGAAGAGAAAGTAAAGGAAGAAGCTTGAGTTTGTCACCAAAACTTAAATGATTCGATTGATTCATAAACAAAATTTGAAAGAGGTTGCTTTGTGACAGCCAAAGTTACAAGCCAAAGACACATAACAACATATATATAGACTCTAAAAAACCTAACTACAGCTTCTTATTGGTATCACAAATTGGGCTTCAAATGTGGGCTTCAATACCCTCCCGCAAACTTGGCGTCGGGTGAAAACCAAGAGACCGAGTTTGAATGCAAATGATGATGGCATTGAAAGAAGCTTTGAGCAATTGATGATCCAAAAGAAGGAGGCTGACATGACTCTTCAACTTAGAGACTAGACATTAGTGTGAGAAGATCTTCAAGTTTCTTTGACCTATTTGTCTCACAATGAGTTGGGTTTTTACCCTTTTAACTCCTAAGCTATCTCATGGCTGAGAGAATTTTCTTCCCACAACTAATAAAAACTTCACTTCTCTTTACTTCCAATCGACTAACCACCAAACCACAGCACTTTAACAATTCTCTTTGGCATTTAGACGAGCACCTTGTGTGCATTGAGAGAAACTAGAGAATTGCATCAAAGACCCAAACTTTTCAAAGCAAACAGCAAACCCAGATTTTCAGAGCAAACAGAAACTTAATCCTTAGAAATTCACAATTCCATATCAGTGAATCTAAAAACAGCTAACCAATACCCTTCTCAAGCTATGAGAGATTCAGAAATTACCATGGACCAAGGTTGAGAGGTACCTTGTGATATGAAACTGAAACAATAGGCTCTGAATCTTGTTATATAGCAGAAAAGTCTTCTCCTTTCTTCAGATTTCGTTTTAAGAAACCAACACCATGAAGATGCTGCTAGAGCTGACTTGTTAGGTTGAGCAGAAGCTATTAAAACCCATGGAAAATACTGAAGCTCTGATACCATGAAAGCAACTTCAGAACAAGAAAGATTTGAGCTCATGAGAGCATTATTTAAAGAGATGAAATGAGATAACAAAAGGAAAGTAAGATAGCTCAGTGAGCTTTATTCAAAGAAGAGAAAGTAAAGGAAGAAGCTTGAGTTTGTCACCAAGACTTAAATGATTCGATTGATTCATAAACAAAATTTGAAAGAGGCTGCTTTGTCGCAGCCAAAGTTACAAGCCAAAGACACAGAACAACATATATATAGACTCTAGAAAACCTAACTACAGCTTATTATTGGTATCACAAGTTGGGTTTCAAATGTGGGCTTCAATAGGTTTCAGAATCATATATGATCTCCACGTCCTGCAGACGAGCAAGTAACGAACTGGATAAGCCAGCAGATATTTGGGGATCTTGGTGGGGAATATCCAATCTTTCTAGGGCCGAGATGAGATCCTTGGATCGGCTACTGACTTCTCCATATTGGTGAAGATCCATTTGTTCACGTATAGGTCTTGGGGAAGGTATGTGCACAGGAGTTGATTTCTGAGTTGAGTGTGGGGGCTCTGCATCATCACTAACTCTTCTGCGAGGAGAGATTCTCCTGTACTCTCTCGACTGGCGAGAAAAATTATTGGAATGTGCATGTACTTGATTTGACCGCTCATATCGATTGTTGGTGTCATAGTTTTGAGGCTTAGATGGTTCCTTGAATCTTCCTTCTGCTGAGTGGTGATCTGAAGCTCTAGTATATGACTTGGTGATTCTGTCAGTGGGAAAACGAGTGCTTCTGTAATAGGAGGGAGGTCTTGATAGTGAGGAGCCTTGGCTTTTGGACATGTGACGTGCAGGAGATGGATCCCGGGAGCTTGACGAGAATGTGTATGGTTTCCTGGCATCCAGTCTAGCACGGCCTTGCTCAATACTCTTCAGGGTGTTTGTTGGCTGAGCCCTACCGGGATATCCTTTTCTCTCCCCACCTCCTTGTTTAAGTGGCATGTACTATCCTCATGACAGAGGGAAGAACAGAGGAAACAATGTTTTCCCAGTTTTTTATATTCGAGGTTGACGTTGATAACTTCCCCAGATGGGAGTTGAATGGGGAGATTCATTTCCAGTGGTTTTAGGCCATTGACTTGGACACGAATCCTACCATGTTTGGTATCTTTTTCCAACAAAAGACCAAGCTCTTCACCAATGGTTTGAACTGTTTTATCAGTCCAGAAATGCAGCGGGATACCATGAATCCTTATCCAGAAGGTAATCTTGTTTGGGAAAGAGTTTGAGATAACAGGTTCCCATCTCTGCAGGATGAGCATCCAGTGTTTGTAGTGAAAAGGCGCTTTGCGGTGTATAGATTGAAGGGCTTCTTCTGAATCAAAACGGAGTTGAAAGAGTTTAGGGCCCAAATCTCTACCGGATACTTTAGTCTCTAAATTCCAGTATTGGATAAGCCAGTCAACGACCCACTGAGGTTTTTGAATCGATGGGTTTGTGACTCTACCCAAGAGAGTGAGCCGGTTTTCTTCTATGAGTTCTTCATTATCCGATGGGGGGATTTGGACTGGAGCACAATGACCTGTTCTGCTAGGTTCCACTGTCCATTTACCTTTTTCTTGCTGTGAGTACCGATTTGACATGAGGTTCAAGGAAGCACCGAGGGGAGAAAGTTGTTTAAAAGGAACTTAAAATGGAAAGCACGAAAATGTTCCTCACACAGAGGTAGGTATAACTACTGTAGTACCACAGAAATCGACTATAGATGGCCGAAAGACTGATATTCAGGATAGTGAAATGCAGGAGCTAAATCTACTCTTCATCTTCATCTCAAAAACAGTCGTTGGAGAAAAGTAGCTGCGGAGGTGCAAGCTAGAAACCAGTGGATAAAAGGAAAACAGTTGTTAAGAGAGCAAATCATGAAACCGCTGCGGAGGTTGATGCCGTTATTCAGTGGTTAAAGACTTATCTCGGGAAGTGTGTTAGAGAGTATTTCAAACCTTCACGTTTTTTATTTGATTAGTTTCGTTTTGACAATTTCTTGTTAAATTAAATCAATTTTTTTTTGGTTTTTGGTAAAGTTTTGTTTAAAAATGTTTTAATTCAAACGACTTTGTTTAAATTTGGATCATTGATAAACTCTGTTAATTTAGTTTTGGTTCAAAATTTTGGATATGATTTGGTATAGAATGGTATACTTTGATATAAATCAGTATAATTTAGTTTAAAATACATAAAGTAAAAATTAATTGATTACCAAACCAAACCATTGTCAAAATAATTTTTGTAAAGTGGCCGATCGGTTCATAATCCATAACCAAATCTGAATCAAAAACTAATAATTTTGATAAATTAAATTGGTTAGGTTCAGAATCGCAGGCCCAGTTTACATCACCAACATAAAACAAACTCGGTTTGAGCAAGATAAACTGACAAATGAACAACAAAGGAGGTTTTGCCACTGCAAAAGAGAATGCAACATGGAATACGTACACAATCTTGCAGATGAATCCTGGTTCAGGTTCTGTTAAACTATTTAACTAAAAATCCTAAGTCCACCTATGATTATAACTAATGTATCAGTGCTGAACTCTAATTTTTCCTCGAATAAGGACCCCTCCCTTCAGTGCTACATTAATAATGACTGATCATAGTACACAGAATAGTACACATGTAGCCAAGAAGAAATATGTTGAACTTTTTATACATAGGATGATTGTACAGACTTGGTGATATACATGAGTAAAATGACAAATAGTGTTGATCGAAATGTCGCTGTATATATGATTTGTCCATTGTTCAAGAGGTCGTAGAAGATACAGAGTTGGTGGAGACGTTAGAAATCAGTTTTACTTCATAGAGATTCTCACTTTCTCCTTTACCTTCAAAAAGAAAACAACAAAACAGAAGCAAATTTCATGATTGAGAAATCAACTTAAGATGTGATAACATGAAACTTAAAATACATGAAAGAAGAATTGATGAACTACCACTACTTACCAACTTCTGCTGTGATGTTTGGTCCAAAGAAGGAAGTAAATTTAGGCTGTCAAAAAAATAAGATGTTTAAGACTTTAAATTATCAGTTTCAGCTTTTTAATGTTTGATTGGAACCAAGAGTAATTAAGCTATATGTTCCTCCGTGTTCTGTGTGACTCTTACCTGTCTTTTTTCGAAATCAGACAACGTTAGAGCTTTGGCCTCAAATACAAGGACCAGGCAGTAACGACCATCGGTCAGGACCTGCAGACACGAGTTAAGCTTAGTTTCCATCGGTCAATGTCCATGTCAAATGGAAGTAAGCAAACGAGCTATTTGATGAAATAATTTACAGTCATGGACAAGAAGAAATTTACCTCTTCCCTTATCATCGTTAAGGTAGGTGCACTACGTCTTGGGATTCCTCCACCCTAATGGCCAAAAATAAAAAACCACAGAACGGTTAAGCAGGATGTGTATGTTTTACTTTCTTACAATGAAACTAGCTTACCAGTCCATACTGAAAGATCCGTTTTAGCGCTTCTTCCAAATGTTGTTCATCTCCATATCGGTATCTCGTGACATCATTTCTAACCTAATAAAAGCAAAGACTCTTCAAAAACATATACTCTGGGGGATATAATCATTTCTAACCTAACAGACAAAAGGGAAACCAAGCTGAACTTTTGTGGAAGCAAAGACCTTCTGCAATTGAACATAAACACTAAAACCAAGCTAGCTTTTAGATTGAATATCTAAATACTAACAATGCAAACTATTAGCTTCCTCTTATCATGTACTTTCAGTTCTATATCTTTTTGAGCAGCTTCAATCAGAAACATAACTATGTTTTAGTGATTAAGAACTATGTATAATCAGAATGAAAGTACTCCAGTAAGTATAGAAACCAACCAGAACTACTAAAGTACCTGCGTTAAAATAGGAGTAGCGCAGCTTTCCCTAAGCTTCACCGCATCTGCGTAGCTCAAGCAAGGAACTGGTTTGAGTTCTGCGTACTGCAAACGAACCAAAAACAGATCCATCAGGGGAAGAACTCTAGTACACAAGCCATTCTCGGTGAAGTTACATCGAATCCAAGATAACTGAAGAGCAAAAAGCATAATCTAACTTAAGCGAACACAAGAGATGGTATATACCTTGAGTGCCATTCCGATTATAGCAAGAGGAAACCCATATGTTAACATAATAGCAGACCACTCAGATCCAGGAAGGATGTTAAAGTAAGCCCCGAAACCGTACCTGTAAATTTTAACATATCCACAATGACAAAACAAGAAAAACAATTCACTAATTGCAACAAAGAAGGTATTAAAGAAGCAGAAACTCACGAAAGGAGCGAAACTCCAAGACCTAGCCCAATAACACCAAATGAAATCTGCAAAATGCAAAAACATATTTTATAGCCTCTGGTTATGATGTTACATCAAACTAACATCATAGTTTTGTAGTAAAATGAAACCATATTATATTCATGTTTTAACAGAAATGAAACCACTGTCCTTCAGATTTTTTTTCACCCTAAACCAATTTGTTCCCGAATTTCACCATAAATCTCGCACATGGCACACATCAGTGAATCGAACAAGGCAGTTGTAGCACGAACTGTTTTAATCATATTGATACAGTGGAAGTTTCAAGAAAATCTTGAAAAGGTCGACAACAATTACATACGTTCAAAATGAAAAAAAAAAAATCAGTTTTGAAATTGTTCCAATAGCATACTAGCATCATAGTTTTGTAGTAATGTGGAACCATATAACATAACCTCAAACGGAAACACCAAAATTTTGCAGCAATGAAACCAGTTTCTCTCAAGTACTCTGCTATAAGACCCTGAATTTTCATAAAAATCTATCTTTTCCGGAAAAATCGAATAAAGCAGTGATTGTAGTAATATTTTATAGACTTCTGCTTATGTAACATCAAACTAACATCTTAGTTTTGTAGTAATATCAAAATAAATAACATTCCTCTGAGATTTATAACAAGACACACCAGTTTTTGATAGAAATGAAACCAATCTCCTTCCTAATTCTCAATTCCATCAAGAATCTGACTCACTTCACAATTTCGACAAGACAGTGATTGCTTCACGAACAGTTTAATCATATCGACACAGTGGAAATTTCAAGAAAATCTTTTTTTTATTCTTAAAATAATTTCAAGAATTTTTTTTTCTAACATAAACATAATTTCAAGAAAATCTTTTTTTTTTATTCTTAAAATAATTTCAAGATTTTTTTTTTTTCTAACATAAACATAATTTCAAGAAAATATTGGAAAGGTCACCAGAAGATTATATAACCTTGGCAAGAGTGAATTCATCATCGGGGATTAAGGTTTTATCACCGGAAGCCACGGAAGGAGAAGAGCTCGTTGAATCAGCAGCTCTTGAGACGAAACTGAGCCTTAGAATCTCTCTTCTCAACGACGTCTCGGGGACGTAGAGCCATCTCTGCCGTGGCATTTGTGAGGACGAAACGAAGGAAAGATTCTCATGACGACGATCGTAGAGACTTAACCGCCGGTTGTTTTGACGACGGAGGTTGGAGGATAAGACGGTGGTTCCCGAGGCTGCCGATATGGATCCCATTTCTGTGTGTATCTTTTGGGGAAGAGAAGAGTAAAAATGTGAGGCTGAGGCAAAATGTTGTTGAGCAGTACAACTTCCAGTTCGAGCCGCCAAAATTCTGCCACGATTTTGGTTTTTGGTTTATTTAAACCGTTCGACCCATTCAAAACCAACCAGTTTATGTGGGTTCTTAACCGGTTTTAACTTAACTGAACAAACGGACATGTTCGGGATTTTTTTTTTTTTAAATGGTCATAAAAAGCCTTAACTTACAAATTTTTCCCATCTCCAACTTACAAATTTTCTCTATCTAAAACATAAACTTTAATGTAACTCAATTAAAACAAAAAATTCTTTTAACTACTTTTTCTAAACATTAATTTTCATTGACTAGATTAAAATGAACATGACGTTACAGATTTATTAAGTGATATTAATATTCTCTGTTAATCATAGTAATTTTAGAAAAATAACATTTTAATGCACAATCTCTCAATTGAGATCATTTGAAACATGAATTTTCAAATTGACACCATTTAAAGTATGAACTTTAAATATATATGATATTAAAAATATGAATTTTCGATATAGGTATGTTAATCATAGACCTCCGTTGATATTTTTTATAAGCATGTTACTTTAAGTTAGCCAAAATAAATATCGTATTATCATATTTAACATAATTATTTACATGTGTTAAATAAACGGCTACACAACAACATGGTTTTGGAGGCAACTATGCTTAGAAAGACTTATTCGAGTGGTAAGATGAAATGGAAACCGAAATGATGTTGAAAATGATTTTAGAGGCGTTGCATAGAATTGCAAATTGGTTAAAACCTAAAACCTAATTGGTAAAATTTTTATTTTAATAACTTTACGAAACTTAAAGTCTCTAAAGCTAAACCAATAACTTTCGTTTTGAATACCAGTCAGCTGAAAATGGAAACCATGTTGTTGTTTAACCGTTCATTTACCACATGTTTAATTATGTTAAATGTGGCAACACCATATTCATTTTGGCTAACTTAACATAGCATAATGCTTAGAAAAATAGTCAACAAAAATTGATGCTTAACATACTTTTAATGTTTTTAATGTCATATATATTTAATAGTGAATTAAGTGTAAAACAAAAATCTGAAACCAAATAAGGAGAATAGCAGAGAGAAAATCTGCTTTTGGAAAACAACAAAAGGGTACCAAGTTTGATGACGTTGCAGTGTTCAGCGTTGGATGGTACTCGAGGCTGCGCGTGGGGATCAAATAAACATGATAATCAATACAAGTGCACATTATTTTTTTCGCTCTCTCTCTCAACTTCACTTACTAAACACTCTCTATCTCTCTTTCTCATTTATCTCTCGCTTCCCGTCCCCTCTTTCTCTCATCTCTTTGCCTCTTTATTATTCTTCCATGATCAACACAAAATTTGACAAATTATTTGTTCTAGAGGCAACAACTGTTTTACGATCTTACTCAATGGCTTGTTTAGCTCTTGTCGCTGTAGTTTTTCCTTGCACCGAAACTAACTGCCAAAATTACTATAATATTCAGTTATTGACACTGAATCGAATCCACTCAATGTTCTATTAGATCTGTGAGAAGCTTCAGTCATCATGCAAAAATTATAAGTGATATCTATGTTAACTTTATTACTCAAATTTAATTTGCTATATATTAAAATTTATCGATAATTAATATAATTTTAACATTGTTACTAACATACCAAATATATTGAAACTGAGTTATGTTGCATGCGATTTTATTATTACTATATGTAATCTGAAAATATTAATACATATAAATTTATATATTAGGTTGACGGAGTTATATTTTTTAATAACACATAAAACCGCAAAAATACATGTGATTTATAGTTTAATGATTGTTATCTTAAATGTCGATGGTTAAACATTTTTGTGTAACACGTAAAGACATAACATTGTATGTGATTTATATGAAACTCTATATAATCTTAAATGTAGTTGTCTAAAGATACTTTTAATAACACGTTAAAAAATTAGGTTACATGTGATTCAATCATTATTGCATGTAATCCTAAGACTTCAATGAGTTTGAAACTGAGTTATGTTACATGTGATTTTATTATACTATACGTAGTCTTAAAATATTAATGAATGTAAATATATATACTAGGCTGCCATAGATATATTTTTTAAATAACACATAAAACCGTAAAATCGCATGTGATTTGTAGTTTAGTGCATGTAATATTTAATACCGATGAATAAAGATTTTTGTAGCACGTAAAGATATAACATTGCATGTGATGTGATTTGAAAGTAAATCTACGTAATCTTAAATTTAGTTGTATAAACATATTTTTTAATAACACGTAAAAAATAGATTGCATGTGATTTAATCATTATTTCATGTAATCTTAAAATCTTAATCATTATTTCATGTAATCTTAATCATGTAATCTTAAAATCTTAATTATGTAGCGATCCCCAAACTGTTGAGATGTGGATGAAGCAAGACGACTGTTGGAGCGGCGAAGAACGATGATGAGAGAGACAACGTTTGATGTTCTATGATTGAAATGTCGCGTGACGTCTTCAATATGACCTTTGGACAGTAAATTAATTATGGCTCAACACTTGTCACAATCTAATTGGTTACTCCGTTTGCAAATACAATTTACACGCATAAATTTTGAATCGTGTGCGGCTCTACATAAAAAGATAGCGGTGTTGTGTGAGACTAGTACATGGGCGCGTAGGGGTAAATTCGACCCAAAATAGGCTAAAGTATAAGATTTGTTTGGACCATGAAACTCATTTACCAAAAATTTAATTTGGGTCTGGATTTATACTTCCTATCCAATTATCTATATATTTAAAGTGCATGCTTTAAATGACCTTAATTTGAAAGTTTGTGCTTTAAATAATATTTTTCCTAAACTAATATGATGTCGTTTTGTGACTAATGGAGATTGTAACGATCCATTAACACCAGTTAATAAATCCGTTAAATAAATTAACGTTATGCTCATTTTGGTCTAGTCAAAGAAAGTTAATATTTTTTAAAAAAATAGTCAAAGAAAGTTCATGTTTTAAATGAATTACATCAAAATTCATATTATAAATTAGATAATTTGCAAGTTGATGCTTTTTATGACCATTTTCTCTCTTCTTGGGTGATTTTAGTGAATGCTAATGCTTGACTTTGTATGACTTATAATTTCAAAATTAAATAAGTAAGAAAGATAGAAAATAATTGTTGATTATCGTGCTAACAATAATTAATCTAATATTTATATTGTATTTACATTTATCTGTTACAATATTATTTCTGAATATTACATGTTAACAAAATTATTTGATATTTATTATGTGTTATTAGTATAGTATATCAATGTTACACATTATAATTATTATATTAACACATTAATATTATTGGAATTTAAAGAGATAAATGTAATTACAAAAGTATAAGGGTATAAATAGATTTCATAAGGAATAATACATAATGAATAGTATAAGAGGTGAGAGAATTAATTTCCAAATTATTGATACCCTTACAATACAATTACTCTTTTTTTGTAGAAATTTCATATATCAAATTTTCTTGCAGGCAAAAAAAAAGTCTTTCTTTGTTACAAGACATTAGAAAAATGAAAATACAAAAGGTTAAAAACACATAAAAAAGAAATTATGTTATGTATATTTAGATGTCCATATTAGATGTTTATATTAGACCCATTAGGTTTAGACCTAATGACCTCACCACTTATAATTCCTATATAAAGGAACACCAATATGTTATCAGTACGAGACTCTGACCTTCTGTACTAAGTAATATTTTTTTATTGTCTACTATTTTTTTTATATGTATCAATCTTCAAATCATGTTTATTATAGATTCATGGTTTGTAAGAATAGATGTATTGTTTATATTTTTTTTTATATATAAACTTGAAGTTTATAATACAAAATCTCATAAAGAGAAGTTGATAATATATATATATTTTTTTAAGAAGAACTTTCTTATATTCTCTTGAATTTTTTTTTTTAATTTTATTCTCTTGAAGAGACATTAATTATT
>KE155606.1:74734-91126 GCA_000411075.1 Sisymbrium irio | reverse complement strand
TTAGATGTCCATATTAGATGTCTATATTAGGTCCATTAGGTTTAGACCTAATGAGCTCACCACTTATAATTCCTATATAAAGAAACACTCTATATTGGAATAGATACACAAGTTCTTCTCTTCTTCTATTCTTCTCTTCTTATTACAATAAATTATAAAATCTAAGAGTTCAAAATTATTTTTATTTTAATACAAACTCTAGTTAAAGAAGCCACAAACACCCGAAACAAACCAAAAGACTATTTAGCATCACAGACCACCGTAAAGATGAGGATCACTTTATATTCCAAAAACTACCACCTGAAATGACAAAATGAAAAGAAAACATAGATACAAAAGTAAATAAATTTGATTCAAACCTTGGAAAAATTAACCCACGTCTTATTATCGCTGGTTTATTACCACTGAAAAACTTACATGATTGTTTGTTAGTATAGAATTTAATTTTTTGGTCATTTAAAGTCTTTGTTTAAAACAATAGTCTTTGTGTTGTATAGTGTCACCAAAGGCGACAAATTGTTGTTGAAAAATGCGTGACGAAGAGATGAACCACAGCATGTGTGGTGAAATACTATCCCAATGCTTGTTGAAATGGACTGGTTTGATTTTTTGAGATCTGTGTCTGTGTTATGGTTTGCCTTTTCGTCATACAATTTCCAACAACATCCGATATTTTTTAACGACATTGTACAATATAAAAATCATTTCTTAAAAAAAATGACTTCAAATGATTGAAAATCAAATTTGATACCAACAAACAACCATGAATTCACTCAATTTTAGATCAATATAAATATTAATAATTTGACGAATGTTCATGTTTCTATTTCAATGTTATTACAAAATACAAAAGACCATAAAACCCCCAAATTTAAAAATCAATTTAATATGTTTCATTCGTTGACTTCGTAAAAACAGAAAAAAGTTTTGATATCATTAATGTTTACTGGCAGTCACCACAAAAAAAAAAATCAACACGATTAAGATATCTCTCTCTTTTTATTTACATAAAAACGATTTATATAAACCACAAAAAATCATCATATTTCCAAATGGAAAAGTCGATTCAAAATAAACCTAGTATAAATATTTGCAAACTTGGAGTGGCTTAAAGATCGGGTTCATACTCCCCTCCGCCAACAAAGTGAAAACAAAAATTTGAATTTTTATTACTACAAACTAAACAAAAATCTACATTTTGGAAACAAAAATTGCGAAAGATAAAAAAATGTGGTTCTAAAATGCTATGCAATAATTGGATCTTCATCCATATATTTATAAGAGATTTTTCAAAAGAAATAACTATATACAAAAAATCTTTTTATCCTTTCTCTCACCCTTTCATTAGTCGAACATATTTCTTTTTATCTATAAGAGAAATGAATAACGTTTCTATTTTATTTTCTTCTTTTTCTCATTTAATTGGTAAAAATATTGATGCAAAAAAAACAAATTGGTAAAAATATTATTGGGTCCCACAAAAAATATTCTTTTATTTTTTTCCTCTATTTAGATGAATCAGTAAAACTTTATGTGTCAATCAAAAAAACATGTTGATTATTTTTTTTATATTGATCAATCCATGTAAGTTTTTTTAAATAAATTTATTATAAGAATTTAACCGTTTATTTTACATGTACTCAAAGTCCAATATGTCATTTTCTTTTTCAGTTATCATCGGTTTTGATTCCCAATCATTATTAACAAGACCATAACCATAAACATATATTATTCAAAGTAAAAAATGATGTAAATAAAATGTTAACATAATTGAAAGTTATGTAATTATGTTATTTTATTTTCTCACACATGATATTTTATCATTAATAAAATATTTTTTTTATATAATACACATAGTTTATTTAAACTAAATAATATATTGTATTTTTATTAACTATAATATTTAAAAAAATGCTTTTAAATTTACTTTTCCCTTTCTGATGAATTTGGGATTTACTTGAACAATAACCTTTGACAACTCTTACTATTTTTTTTACTTCATATGAGGTTTAATTTTATATGAACTTACAATCGATATACTTTACAGTTGAATCAATTCATGTTTTATTGCATGAAATAAATTTGTTTTGTGTGTAAGTGAACATTTAATACATGATAAAACTCAGTTTTAGGGATTGACCATGGTCGGCAAATCATGAGAAGTGGTGCCGATCTCCAAAGAAGAAAGATCAATCTGGTCACAACATCTTCAATGCAATCGAGAACGAAGAGTACACAAATCCTACACACTAAACGTTTTCAGGGGGGATAAGTCAATGCTAGAGATTGTGATTGACTCAATGTCATGAGGTAACTTAACCTCCTCAAGCTGATACTCTATTGGGCCTATGGACTTATGATATTAGACTATTAGGTTAATTTGATATCGTAACCAACTCTGTTGTATTTAAGGCAACACCTTCGTTTGACAATAACAAGAAACACTTTCTTAACTCTTAAGGTTTCTTATCATGGTATCAAAGCATTAAAACTAACTCAAAAATCTAGGTTTTCTGGTTTCTCGATCCTACTCTCATTTTATTTTTCTTCTTTCTTTAACCTAAGCTGGCTGACTAATAATCTATCGAAGGCTATTTCTTAATTACAAACCCTGATGGCGTTGCGATCTTAGAAAGATCCAAGTCCCGAGTTGATATTACTTGGAGAACAATTTCTCCATATGATCTCTCACATCCCGGGCCCAACCTATTTAATAGAAGAAGAGCCGGCCCGTGATGTTCAGGCATACGTAGAGAATGACCTAAGGTTTCTTCTTTTTCTCCTATAAAAAGGAGAGCCCTTAGTCTTTTCATCACAAAAGCTAAAAGCCCTGCCGTCTGGAGAGCCAGCAGCCGTCAACCAAGAGAGAGCAGCCGCCGGTCACCGGAATCCTGCAGAGCAGCCACCGGAGAGAAGGTCTCGGAGAGTTTATGTTCCCTCTAGGCGTTTTCTGGAATCTTCCTCTCTTTTCGTTTTGGATCCAGCCATTGGTAAGGGTAAGGAAACCTAGATCAATTTTCGTGAATCTTTTTTGTCTCTTCTTTTCTTCTAGATCCCATACCTTGAGTTTAGGATGGAAACCAACTTTGTTTTGTAGATCCCAAAGGTTTAGAGTGAAAGGCAGCAGATCTACTCTTTTCTTCTTTTTTTTCTTCAGATCTAAGACAATGTGAGGGTGGTTGGGATCTTCTTCTCTTCTTACACTGCATATCATGGTAGAAGTATCTAGAGAGTCATTCATACCTATGTGTATCTATAAACATATATGTAGGCTGATTGTTATATATATCTATATTACTATATATATATATATATATATTAATATGTTGATGATAGTTGATGTGAGAGACATACCTAGTTATATGTATAAGATTGTTAAGCCTGAAAATGAGCTGTTTGTTGTTTGAGGATTGTTTGCGGGTACTTGCGTTGTTTGGGGTTATGACATGTGTGGGCTGGGGTAAGTTGGAGTTAGGTTGTGGCGTTAGGCCTGTGTGACGGCATAAGGTCAGGTCGGATGTAGGTTTCCGAGGCCTTATAATGTCTTGTTTGCTGGATAGTGTGGGTGGAGCCGATTGAGGTGGCGTTTGGATCCATCGCTGGTGGGGGTAAGCAGCAAGCCCCTGGGTTGTTGATGAGTTGTGGATGCGCCACAGTTGTTGAGCCGAGTGGGTTGGGACAACATTGTTTGCGCCGTGTGGGTTTGGACCATGTTCTTTTTTGTTTGATATTGTTTTACTAGATGGTCTAGTTAGATACTTGTGTTATGATGTGTGTTGTTTGATGGATGTTGATTTTAGCTATTCTCGCTGAGCATTGTTGATATGCTCACCTCTCTTATTATCCCTTTTCAGGTGAGTTCGAGGAAGTGCAGGAGTAGTGTCTGGTCTGGTGCTAATTTTGAGTTTTTGGAGTTTACTTTATTATTTTGGTTAAAGACTTGGTTATGTTATATTTTTGCGTTTATTCTAGTTTTTAAAACGGTTTTGTAAGACTTTTGGATTCGATCATTGATGATAATAATTGCATTGGCCTTTATATGTGTATTTTTTGTGGTGGAAAACAATGTGATTTCATGACGCTTAGGTTTAGTGAGAGGCGGGAATGGCAATCTCACTGCTGGAGATAATCCCAGAACAGTTATCTCACGATCCTTGTTGCGTGGACCTAACTATGATAAATGGTCTGCAAACATACACTTAGCTTTAAAAGCAAGAAAGAAATTTGGATTCGTAGATGGACCCATTCCATCACCACTTGAAACCTCTGAAGATTATGAAGATTGGTGTGCCAACAACGCTTTGGTGGTGTCATGGATCAGACTCACCATTGAGGAAACTTTGTGCTCCTCTTTGTCACATAGTGATGAAGCTTCTAGCCTTTTTGGACACAAATCCAGCGACGATTTGCGATGAAAAACGGTCAACGCGTACAGAGACTCAAAACAGAGCTTGCTAATTGTCGCCAACAAGGAACACTAATCAAAGCGTATTATGGAAAAATCACAAAATTACAGTCTAGTTTGGCTGATTATCAACAAGCAAAAACACTGGAGGAAATTGCCAAAGAATGAGACGAAGATAAGCTGCATCAATATCTTATGGGAATTGATGAATCTTTGTATGGAGCTATGAAATCCTCACTCTTATCACGTACTTAATTACCATCACTCGACGAAGCGTACAATATTCTGACATCAAGATGAGGAATCAAAATCACTTCCTAGATATCACGAGGAAAGAACAAGTGGTGTCAGCTTTGCAGTTCAAACTCAAAATTGATTTTTCCAATACAAGACAAATCATCTCTCAAGTGTACGCTCTGCGGCAAGACTGGTCATCTAGCAGAGATTTGTTTAAAGAAGATTGGGTTTCCAGCTTGGTGGGGTGAGCGCACAAGAGGAAAACATAATTCTCCTGCAACTCAATCCTTCTCATCAAAAGGGAAAGGGGTGGACCTTCCTCGAGCTAATCACATTTTTACAACGAATGATGGTCA
The DNA here is from genome assembly GCA_000411075.1 of Sisymbrium irio. Lineage (NCBI taxonomy): Eukaryota > Viridiplantae > Streptophyta > Magnoliopsida > Brassicales > Brassicaceae > Sisymbrium > Sisymbrium irio. The sequence continues at coordinate 86,128 of KE155606.1, read as the reverse complement.
AGGGTCTTATTCCTCTCTTAATTCGATGAGCACTTCAGCAGATCGCATTGGTTTCAGCGGGTTAAGTGACCAACAATAGAAAACTCTTGTGCATATTCTCAATGAACGCAAGTCTACTTCTGAGGGGCAGCCATCACATATGTTTTTTCTTGAATCTTGGATAATCGATACTGGTGCGACAAACCATATGACAGGCAGCATTGATTACTTGACTGTGGTTTTTGATATGGTACCAACGTTGATTAAACTTCCCGATGGAAGATTAACAACTTCACATAAACAAGGAACTGTTTATTTGGGATCACCACTCACTCTTCACAACGTGTTTTTTGTGGATGGGCTGCACTGTCACCTGATTTCTGTTTCTCATCTGACTAGAGATAAGCAGTGTATATTTCAGATCTCTGATCGCATTTGTTTGTTCAGGATCGCATCACACGAATGCTGATTGGGGCGGGTGAGAAATTGAATGGACTCTATTTTTTTCGAGGAATGGAGGTTGCAGCGATGACTCAGAGTTCTAACTTTAGTTAATTGGAGCTCTGGCACAATCGGATGGGACATCCTTCTTCAAAAGTGTTGGATTTATTGCCCTTATCTGATTTAAGTACTGGTGTTTTTGATTCTCAGACATGTGAAGTTTGCATTAGTGCTTAACAAACACGTGATCCTTTTTCTTCAAGCAGTAATAAAACAAGTATGGTTTTTGAGTTAATCCATTCTGACTTATGGGATCCCTATTGTACTACAGCTGTTTGTGGTTCTAAGTATTTCCTTACCATTCTTGATGACTATTCTCTTACTGTGTGGATTTATCTATTACTTAATAAACAAGCAGCTCCACAACATCTCAAAAACTTTATTTCTCTTATCGAACGGCAGTTTGCTACTCCGGTTAAAATACTTCGAAGTGACAATGGTTCAGAATTTTTGTGCTTAAAAGATTATTTTGCTAAAAAAAGGGAACATACATGAAACATCCTGTGTTGGTACTCCTCAGCAGAAGAGTGGAACGCAAGCGTCGTCATCTTCTTAACGTTGCCTGTGCTCTTAAGTTTCAGGCCTCTCTTCCGATCGAGTTCTGGAGTTACTGTGTATTAGCTGCGGGTTACTTAATCAATCGAACGCCCACTCCGGTAGTCAAAGGTAAAACTCCCTATGACTTGCTTTACAACAAAAATCCACCAATGAAACATCTCAAAGTGTTCGGCTGTCTCTGCTAGGTTCATAATCAACGACAAAATGGAGATAAATTTGCTAGTCGCACCAACAAGTCAGTTTTTCTTGGTTACGCTTTCGGGAAAAAGGGCTGGTGGGTTTACAATCTTGAAACTGGAGCCATCTCAGTCTCCCGTGATGTAATCTTTTGTGAAACAGAATTCCCATTTTCTCGCATGAACATGGGGTCTCCATCTTAATCACCGGTCGCATGGTCTTCCTCCTTACTCTCGTATCTTGATGAAGATGTCTATGCACTCACACCTCTTGACGCTAGTGATGATTATATATCTTCCTCTTTTGCCCCTCCTGATAGTGTCGACTCACCTTCACCGTCTGATGATACCCAACCAACGATTGACAAAGGTACTTCTCTTACTGGTATTTTGACTGAACCCAATGAGAATCTCTCTCCATCTTTGAATTCTGAGAACTTGAATGACTCAGACGTTTCTGAACACGCATCTGAATCTGAACTCACACCCGAACATGAACCTGCACCCGTACTCTTAGGACGCAGATTAAGATAAAGAAAACCACCAGTAAAGTTAACTGATTACCTTTCTAGTTCTGAATTTAGCAAGCAATATCAAGCTTATCTGCTGGCCGTTATTCTGGTACTGAACCGATCCACTACAAAGATGCGATCCTTGATGAAAATTGGAGAATGGCGGTGACAGATAAAATTGTGGCTCTTGAAGATCGAGGCACATGAACAGTTGATGATCTTCCACCATGCAAGAAAGCTTTTGGTTGTAAAGGGGTTTTTCGTCTCAAGTTTAACTCTGATGGCACACTCGAGAGACACAAAGCTCGACTTGTGGTCCTTGGGAATAACCAAACCGAAGGCGTGGATTACACTGAAACATTTGCGCCTGTTGCTAAAATGGTCACAGTTCTCTCTTTTCTTCAACAAGCTGTCAACATAGATTGGGAAGTATATCAAATGGATGTTCACAATGCTTTTCTTCATGGAGATCTTGATGAAGAGGTGTTTATGCAGTTTCCTCCGGGATTTCGAACAAGTGATAAGAATAAGGTATGTCGTCTTCACAAATCACTTTATGGTTTAAAACAGGCACCTGGATGTTGGTTTGCCAAGCTTGAGACCGCCTTAATTGAATATGGTTGTCAACGCAATGGAAAAGACTACTCTTTGTTTGTTTATGAGAAAGCTGAGGCTCGTGTTCATGTTCTTGTGTACGACGATCTTATCATCACCGGTAACTTTAAACCTATGATTGATTATTTCAAAGCATACTTGAGCACTTGTTTTAAGATGAAGGATTTAGGAGTTCTTCGATATTTCTTCGGTATTGAAGTTGCACGGAATCCAGCTGGCATGCACTTATGTCAACAGAAATACGTTCTTGACATAATTTCTGAAACAGGTCTTCTCGGCATTAAACCTGTCATTTTTCCTTTGGAAAAAAACCACAAACTCTTGTTAGATGCTGGTACTCCTATGACTGATCCTTTCCGATACCTTCGTTTGTTGGTCGCCTTATTTACTTAGGAACAACAAGACCTGAACTCAGCTACGTTATTCATGTTCTCTCACAGTATATGAATAATCCAAAATCCGAGCATTGGGCTGCTGCAGTTCGTGTTGTTCGTTTTCTCAAAAACAGTCCAGGTCAAGGTATCCTTCTCAAAGCAAATACAGAACTCAAACTTACAGCTTGGTGTGATTCAGATTGGGGAGGATGTCCCACTACTCGTCGTTTGTTAACAGGCTGGTTTATTCAACTTGGTGATTCTCTGATATCTTGGAAAACACAAAAACAGGATGTCGTCAGCAGAAGCTGAGTATCGTGCAATGGCGGACACAGTGAGTGAGATATTGTCGATACGTCAACTTCTATCGAGTTTGGGTATCACCTGCAACTGTCCTATTGTTCTGCATTCTGATAGTCTTACTGCGATCAATCTTGCGAAGAATCCGATTGGTCATAAACGAACTAAACACGTGGGAATAGATTGTCACTTCTTACGTGATGAAATACTTCAGGGAACGATTACTCCACAGCATTATTAGACTATTAGGTTAACTCGATATCGTAACCTGTTGTATTTAAGGCAACGCCTTCGTTTGATAGTAAACAAGAAACACTTTCTTAACTCTTAAGGTTTCTTGTCATAATCGCTCTCTTAACGCAGTTTTGAAATTTTCTTGGACTTTTGGAAATATATATACTTTAAACAGAGAGTCTTCGAACATTTCAAAGGTTTACGAACATCTCTGTTTATTGAAATGGCTATTGGTTTGAAGGCTGGACAAGCTAAATGTCTACACGTACAAGTCTACTCTCTGAAGAGTTAAAATAAGAGGAAATCCATATGTTAGCTCTAATACAATCCAGAACAAAAATTCACATGTACATTATACCAAATGAAATCTGCAAATGCAAAACAGATTCAAAGCATTTCAGTTGGCAAGTTCTTCCAAAGCAAAATTCTATAATATCACCTATAAATATAATTTTTTATCAACGAAAAACCATATAATGCCACTGTTTATTTAAGATCGTGTAAGTTATAAGACCATGATTATTGCTGAATTTGTTAAAAAGTTCTTAAAATGATTTTTTTTTTCTAATTGAAAAAAAGAAGATACCAATCGCATGTCGTCATTTGTCGGTGGGACCCGTGAACAATACAAAATACTCACTACAATGGGTTCTGATTTTAGAATTTTTAGAACTGAGTTTTCATTTTTTTGTAGAATCCAAAGTTTTAGAAACCCTTTAAAAGCTGGCAATAATCATGCCCTAAGTTGCTTAACCGTAATTCTCAATTTCATAATGAATCTCACATCCACTAAACAATAAAAAAACCTAAAAGTATGACTCACTTAACCAAATCTAACAAGGCAATGCTTTTTTCACGAACAGTACTAATCATATCGACACAGTGCAACATTTTATGGAAAGCTTTATATTAAGGTTTAAAAGGATCGACAAAGATTATATAACCTTGGCTAGAGTGCGTTCATCATCGAAATGAGAAGAGCTCATGGAAAACAATGGAGTGTCAGCTTCTCAAGTTCGTCCTGGGGACGTAGAAGTGTAGAACCATCTCTGCTGTGGTATTATAGAGGGTTGTGAAGACGGATAGTGTATACATTTTTCATGAAGACAATCCTAATAAAGACCTTATTTTGGTTTACGTTATTCACGAGGGCTTAGATTCACACCATTCTGCCGTCGGTTTACGAAAACCGGATCAATCCTTTTAATAGGAACTGGTTTTTTTGTTCGGTTTCTTGTGGTTATGCGGAAATATCGAATTGGACTCTCAATTGTTGAATTTATCTCTGAACTAAAATAAGGAAATTGGTGAGAAGTTTCTTTGGACCTTAACAAAACAAATACAAAATTGAGAAGTCTTTTGACCCTAATTAAATAAAAGAAGGAAACTCCCTTTATTCCCTGTTCTTTACTCGACAAATCATCTTCTCTTTCAAAATGAGTAAAACCCTAATTAGTTCTCTCTTTCAAAACCTAACCATATACTATATGAAATTCGATGCCGGAGAAAGATTGTAAACTCTAGTCATGGTGTATACAAGGTCGGTGAAGAAGAAGAGTATAGAGCCAACGACAAATAACTAAACTTATTCAAACCTTCCTGTTGAAACACAACATCCGTGCTTCTGCTGTTTCCAAAGCGTGGAAAGAAGATTGTGTTTCCGTTCCTGTTGAGGAGCCAACACCATGGCTTGGATGCCTTTAGAAAAGAATACGACCTATATGATCCATTACTTGATAAAATATATATCCGTAAGGTCCCAGAGTTGCGCGGTTCGAGCATACCTTATTCTAGAGACGGTTGATTACTCATGCACAGTGAAGATCTTACCTTCTTTTTCAAGTCGTTGACATATGAACGTATTGGACTGCCTTGGCATAAGCTTTCTCATGTGCTCCTAGTCCAATAGTTGTGTGATATTCTTGATAATGAATATCACCATGACACACTTCACCATCCAAATACATCACCCTACCATCAAAAAGTTAAGTAGTCTGAATTTACTTCATCGGCTGCCTTGTACAACCCGAGGCTTCCAACATGTTGTTTTCTCCAATGGAGTCTCCTATTGTCTCACCTACATATATAGGTTACTTAGGGATGTTCGATCTCTCTACGAATTCATGGAATGTTCTTCTTCCACTGCCTCCTAAACGCCTTGAAACAAGTCATTATAAATGTTTCATGATAGAATACCAAGGAGATATATTCCTTGTCTACACTAGATGGACATATCTTAAGACGGACATATCTTAAACTAGATGTTACAAACCAGAAATGGACTGTAAAGAGAAGCTTGCCTGGTTTGAAGTTAGGCTTCCAATCTGCTCTGACGCTGGATATGGATACCCCAAGACTGGATCAATGTACCGAGTACTCTAATGTCTGGATAATGCCACCTATAAACGTCTTAAATTTGATAAAGTCTTAAAGATATTATTTTTACCATAATTTCTGTTTCTTTGTGTGTGTTTTTTTTGTGAATAATAAAATCTCCTTGATTTACTTGGAAATAAATTAATTTAATTGCTTGCGTCATAAACAACATGTGTAGTTGGAAATTAGGATTTATAACGATGTTTGCTTGATACATGAGCTGTATGATGATATTATGATCTGTGAATGTTTATGAAATCTATTATTTTTGTTTCTCTAATGTATCTGAAATGAAGATGTCAGTAACTAAGACTGCAAGGTTTATAGGCAGCCAAGAAGAAACTGGAACATGCATGAAGGAGTCAGATCTGTAGCCAAACTGTTTTTTTTTCCCTCTATTTGTCTTCTTTCACTCTTCCGTGTCTTAATGCAATGATATTGTTCAGATTTGGATGAGACTCATGGTCCAAATAGGAAAAGAGACAATTGACCTTGGTATTCATTAATCACTCTGATTTTCTTAATTTAGTTGCTAACCATGACTTAAGAAGAAAACTAGATAAAGTGAGTTGTAAAGATAATCTTGTAATATTTTTTCTTTATCTTTAATAGTTACATGCTCAATCTTTTATAATAAACCAGAATCTTTTCTTTAAAAATTTATATAAAATTGTACTTTAAAAAAAACTTGTTTGTTTGTACATTTGTTACATGTGTCATTCATAATTTTTTAAAAATTTGTACATTCATTCAAACTGGTTTTTCTAAAAAATCGTCTGGAGAAGTTTTTTTAAAATAGAATCTCTGGTTTCTGGTGAGTTTAGAATATGTTATGCATGTTTCATTCTTTATTTAAAGAGAGATTCTATAAATGCTTCTCTTCTCACATTTTATTTGTGTGTGATTTCGTCTGGAGAAGGTGAATTTGAAACATGATTTCAGGAGACTTAAACGGTTAGTCACTATTATGTTAATGTGTTTTTGAATTTTTAGTGAAGCATCTGTCTCGGATCAGCTTCCAACACGCACATGCCAAATAGCTTGGGCAGACACCTAAACATGTTCAAGTTGTCGAAAATTTTAGTGTGTCGAAGCTGATTGTTTTAGTGAATAAAATGGGTGATCTAACAGTTATCTGGTCGAAAGAAATGTATTTACATTAATCATATTTTAATACCCGTCATTGATGATTTTTATAAATTATTTTGTAATCCTGCACATGTATAATAAAATGCAACAATTTTTTTACCATATCTGAAATCCATTGGTTATAACACAAAATAAGGTATACACTAAAAATATAAAATTTTATCTTGTTCTGTAGTTGTATCTTGTATAATTATAAATAATAAATGAGAAAATAATAAATAATAAAATATATTTCTATAGTCATTTATTTTTTGAGAAAATCGCATTTTAAACCTTCAAAGTAGAATTTACTAGCACTTTAAACCCTGAGGCTCAAGCACTAACACTTTAATCCGTCAAAGTAGAAAAACTCTCAATTTAAACCTTAAAATTAGTGTTCGAGTTTGCGCCGTCGAATTCTTAAACGGAAAAATTAACTCCGTGAAGAAACAGTAAACAACTGTTAATTGTAAATAAGCACGTGTTAAGTAGAATAAAATTTGGGATTATTAAAGCTAAATACAAAATTAAAATAAAAGGGATTATTAATAAATCGAAACAATATAACCCCACCCCAAATTGATTTAGGGTTCTTATTCTCAGAATTGGGAAAAATTTTCAAAACCTAAAAAATCCAGAAAACGAGAGGAAGAAACCCAGATTCGACACGCAGAGACCACAACATTGGATTCGAAATGGGTGATAGTGGAAGTTCATAAACCGTTGAATACACGAATGACAAAGGCCTCCTGTGTAATTGTAATCCGTCAGTGAAGATTGTCAGAGCTTGGACTGATGCAAATACTGGTCGAAGGTTCTATGGCTGCAAATGACGTAAAGCTGCACACGGGTATGAGTCTTGCAACTTTTTCCGTTGGTTTGATGTAGAGAAACCATATGGGTGGAAACATGAAGCTTCAATCGAGGCAAGAGATGTCATGCGAGAGCAAAGAGAGGAGATAAAGAGGTTGAACGATGCAGTTAAAGCCGTCACACATGAGGTTCAAAGGAAGATGGAAAAACCGATTGACATGGTGGAAGAACTGAAGGAAATGCGTGAAGAATGTGAAGCACTGAAGCAAGAAGTGTTAATTCTGAATGAAAGAAGTAGGGTATTCTGTAATGTTCTTATCACTTCTTCTATTGGGTTCACAATGGTGCTTGGTATGGTGGTGGCTATAAAAAGAACAAATTCAAACACACCAAGATACATTAAGTTTTAAACCAAATTCAAACACACCAAGATAAAAAAGAACAAATTACAATGATGAACTGAAAATTCAGTTATCCGGAGGTGGTGGTGGGTTAGAGGTGGACCGATCATAGAAACGATTTCCAAACACTTCGAAAGGTCTGTCCGTGAATGGACTCCAATACGCTCCAATACCAGCAGGGATGTGACCTGTTTTTCTGATCTTCAGTGGCTTTCCTCGTGGAGCTTTTTTCGCATGTGGCTTTGGTGGTTGACTTGATGAAGCGACTGGTTGACTTGATGAAACAACTGACTGCGGCTGAGGAGCACTTGAAGTAACTTCAGGTTGGGAGCTTGTTGCAGTTGCGGTTCTTCTTCTTGGATTTGGTTGGGAGCTTGTTGAAGCAGCTCGTGTTTTCCTAGTCTTTGGTGGAGACTTTGGCTTAACCTGAAACAAGTGAATGATAAATAGAATATAGGAGTGGTCTAAGACTGTAAGGTAAGATATAGCTTGTTTAGAAATACCTGATCTGGATGCTTACGAGGTCGATCCCATTTGTTCTTTGGCCCGTTAACAACAACCGGCTCATTTTTACATCCTCTATTAATGTGACCTGCTTGACCACAACGGCTACAATGTGGTATCCTGCCATGACTTGGTCGCCCTCGTGGCTTTCTCATCTCAGGTATTCCAATAGGAGGCTTGTTAACCCTTTTCCAAAGCTTCTCACCATTGACAGGTTTAATGATTTCTTTATATGTGTTCTTCAAAACGTGGGTGTAGTAATACTTCACCACATATTCCAGGGATCCTCTTGATTGTCATCTAGAACGCAAACCATGTTTGCGTGGTATCCCTGACAATAACATTCAGTCAACAAACATCACATAAAATCCATTATAAGTGCATATAATCAATTCAAACAGTAATATGATTACTTGTAAGATCCCACTTCCTACACGCACACTGGTGTGTTGACAAGTTGACAGAATAACCATAATCAAACTCAACCACTTCATAGACGCTGGAAGAGCTGCGGGTTGTTAGCAGTACTTCTTCTCTCGTCTTGATTTCTCCAAAAAAGACATTGTGATTGGTGTCACAACGGTGTCTCACTTTTCAGCCTTTCAACATCTTCTGGATATTCTTCTCATAGCTTGTCTTCGAATATCCTCCAATTGGTTAATCACCGGTTTTGATCTAGCAATCTTAATGGTCTTATTGAAACTTCCGGAGAGATTGTTATGCACATCAGCACAATGTGAGTAAATGCTGAAGAATGCTATGCACCATTTTGGTGGATCTGTTGCCATTAGAGCTTCAAAGGAAGCGTGATCATAATCCTTTAGCTGCTGCAACTTCTCCTCATACTCTCCTTCAGTGTAGCTATAAGCCACTCCCCAAAAAAGTGTCTTGAATTCTGACCGTGCGAAACCTTGTTTCCTCCAATTTCCATATATATGCCTTGCACACATGCGATGTTCAGCTGGTGGAAGTTCAGCCTCGATGGCAATGACTAATCCCTACAAGATATGAACGTCCAAATACACAACACTTTCTAATCCACAAAACTTATAAAATGATAATGATATTTACCTTTTGTCTATCTGAAATAATTGTCATATTTTCCCCATTTCCTGAACCAAGATGCTCCTTTATCTTCTTAACAAACCATCCCCAAGTGTCTTTTTTTTCACCACGAACAACTGTCCATGCAATGAGATACATTCTATTGTCTGCATCTCTTCCAACAACTGAAAGTAAGTCTCCATTTAAATCCCACTTCAGAAAACATCCATCCAGACCAATAACTGGTCAACAACAACTTTTCCAAGTATTCCTCAGCTCTTCAAAACATATGTAGAAGCAGTCAAACATATCAACATCGTTAACCTTTATGGTGTTCAGTTCAGTAATGATTCCTGTGAGTTCTTCTAAGTTCACCCTCATAATCCCACAGCTTTTCAAACTGAGTCGAATGTGTTTCAATTATACTGTCAAGTGCAATGCGCCTTCCTCTATAGCACTTAGACATAGGAACAACAATATTATACCTTTCTTTTATTGAATCCTTTATCTCTGATGCTTAGAGACCGATATTCCTTCTTAGCTCCTCTCGAAACAAACTCGCAATAACTCCTTGCTTCAACATCGATACTCGACTAGATTTTCCATGCATGTGCCTCAGCTTACAAACTTTCACTATCCATTTGTTGATCGGTTTCTCAAAAGAGCAGTATACTCAAAAAGGACAGTCTTCACCACAACAAATAACTGCAATCCGGTTTGCTTCAGGCTTTGCCATCTTCACATCATATTAAGTCTTCAATGAGTATCGTAGCAGCTGATCCTTAAACTCCAACCCGCTATTAAATTTCTTGAATAACCAGAGGTAAGGCTCTTTTTCCAGGTCTCCATGAAACTGTCCAATCTTTCTTGTTCTCGGATACACCCACTAGTCCCATTCTTCCTCAGATTCTAATGGCGTATCTGGATACTCTTTTTGACCCAGCCCATATTCCTCTTCACTTTCTTCTGCTTCTCTTTCTGCATTTTCTTTTTCTTCGTTATTACAATAAGCTTCCTTCTCTGGTCTTACTCTTGTTCCTTCTTCAAAAACCTCCTTAAACCTATAATCATTGCGACCATCTTCTGCATCGACCACAACCTCATCCCCATCATCAGCTTTACTCACATTCGCATCTTTTTCATTCAAATTCTCATTCCTAACTTCATGCAAATAATCAGTCCTAACTTCATTATTCTCATTCCTAACTTCATTCAAATCATCATCCCTAACTTCCTTATCAGCCTCATTGTCAGCCTCATTGCCGGCCTCATTGCCAGCCTCATTCTCAGACAAACCATCAGCCTCATTATGCTCCTCCTCTTTATTCATTTCATCTTCAGATTCTTCAGGTTCCTCGTCTTCTTTTGACCTGTCAACAACATCTTCTTCACTAAACAAGTTGTCTTCTTTGTATTCTTCTCTGTTCTCACTCTCTTCCTAATCATCACAATGAAGATGATGTAGGAACGGAATCACTCCAATGCTGAGATCAGTTGATGATCAGGGGATTCCTAAGCCAGCTGCTTGCGGAAGTGAAATGAAGGTGATGGTGATGATGATAGAATGTTTGATTGACTCTCTCAACCGGTGGGATGACTGACTCACTCAATCTGTGGGAACTAAGGATGTATGAATCACTCACACACGCCTTAATCCTATGTCAATAGTTCCTAGTGATCACACACACTTAGAAATCTAAAGACAAATCAATAGAAACAAGGAATTCTCACTTGTATTCTAAAGACACGATTTGATCAAATGACACTTTCTTTGATAAAACAAAAATGAAAGATACTTCTTATTACTTGGTTGAAAAGGGTGCTTTAAAAATGACAAACTATGAGCTTATATAGTGCTCAGCTTACAAAGGTCTAAAGA
>KE155606.1:0-10835 GCA_000411075.1 Sisymbrium irio | reverse complement strand
AAATATAAAACAAATAATTTTTTAAGAAAGTTAATTTATGAGTACAAAATCAATAAAAAAATCATTAATTGCACATTTAAGAAAAAAATGAACATAATGTTTGATAAATAAGTCATTAATGTTTGTAAAAGTCATTAACTATTTTTAAAAAAAATTTTAAAAGTTAGGAGGACACATGTCACCCTCTCAAAGTTTCTCACAAAGAAACCTTACTTTATTATATACGACTCTTACACTTTAATATTTACAAATATACATTATTTAAAAAAATAATTACACATTGAAAATTATCTTAAAGATATGATATGCTCTATTATATTATTAATGATCAATTGAGCTTTAAAAATTATGATTTCAAACTAATACACGTTACAATAATACAACTGAAACCCAAATATAAATTAATGTGTCTGATAAGATTTATGCTATGTTGTTTTTCGTTTTAACATTATCAGGTTAAAATTTTATAATACTCACTTTCTTTTTATATAATAAGTTGTAAAAATAAATTATAACGCAATGGACTTTGATTAAAAATTCGATTCGGCTCAAAATCTTAACTGATACTAATTTAGTGTTAAACAACTGCAATCTAAAAATATTATTGGTTTTTATTAACTTTTTACATAGTAATTTATTTATTTTTAATAAATCAAATATCTATATTTATAAAATCAAATATCTCTATTTATAAAATCAAATATTTATAAATAAAATAGAAAATAATCCGTGTGCCGACACACGGGTCGAAATCTAATTATCGGTTTTAATTCTCAGTCATTGTTAGTAAGAGCATAACCGTAAACGTAAGATATTATTTTAAGTTGAAAAGGATGTAAACTAAATGTCAATTGAAAATTATGTAATTATGTTGTATTAGTAAGAGTATAACCGTAAACGTGTCTAACATATTTTTCCTTTTTTTTGAACTTTATCAATTCATGGTTTATTGCATGAAATAAAATTGTTTAGTGTATAAGTGGACATTTAATACATGATAAAACTTAGTTTTAGGGATTGACCGTGGTCGGCAAATCATGAGAAGCGGTGCCGATCTCCGAACAAGGAAGATCAATATGGTCACAACATCTTCAATTCAATCGAGAACGAAGAGTACAAAAATCCCACATCAATGCCAATTGTGCCATCATTGCTATATTATCATCACCACCATCAGTTGATGGAACCTCCAAATAGCCACTGACATGTGACATCTAAAGCGTTCGTGGCAAGATCAGCTAAGCCTCACCCCCTCTCTACAAACATGATCCTATTTGTCAAGACAAACCAAGAGTTATTATGTTTTTCACACCTTGAAGCAAAATGTTTGGTTCTTCATCATTTTCTAGAGAAAAACCTCATTATTAACCAAAAGCTTAAGAGCAATCTTAACTTCTTATTTCTGCAAAAAAATCTCCAAGAGCAGTGAACCACATGTCATCGGTTGCACTCAGGCAAACCGATCCATTATTCAAAAAAGAAAAGGGAATCCTTACTTTTATAATCTGATGCGAAAATATAACTTTTCAAGGAAACAATCCTTACTTTTGTAATCTGGGTGAGTGTAGAACGCTCTTCGTACCTTATGCGTCTCTCGGATAACATCTAACAGATAACATATTCAGCTTATCCTTCCCTCAAATCAAGAGCCATTAGCAAGAGAGGAGCCACACTAAAAAACCTTTGGAATTCTCAAAATGTTTCTATGATATAGGCATAATACATTTTCAAAAGCTGAACAAAACTCCAGAAGTTGAAACACACTTCAAATGTTTTCAGGGGGGAAAATCAATGCCAGAGAAAGTGATTGACTCAATGCCCTGAGCTAAATTAACCTTGAACATTCTAAAGGTTTACTAAAATCTCTCTTTATCGAAATGGACCTTGGTTTGAGATCAAGACAAGCTAAATGTGTAGACGTAGAAGGAGCCATTCCACTCTCTGAAGTCTGAAGATATCTGCAGAGCAAAAAACAAGAGGAAATCCATATGTCAGCTCCAATACAATCCAGAGCGAAATTTCACACGTACACTATACCAAATGAATCTGAAAATGTAAAACAGATTCAAAACATTTCAGTGTGCAAGTTTCTTCCAACGCAAAGTCTTATAATACCACCTATATATATATAGTTTTTTAGTAACGAAAAACCATATTGTGAAGAAACCTGTAACACAAAGACGTCTCCTTGACACTTCAAACACGGATTCAACACACACCAAGAGCAAGACTTAAGAATCTGAGCGAAAGACTACTACTTTATCAGAGCAAAGAGCAAGAAGATATTGAGCAATAGAAGAAATGTTGGAACTCGTTTTTGATGAAATGATTTAAAACCATTTGTCGGTAGGTTTAAGACCGGTAGGTTTCCGAGCAAAGACGTTCATCGGAATTACCAGGTCTTCGTGAACACTATTAAATAGTGTAAGCACATGTTAAAATCGGAGTGGTTATGAAATGAGAAATGAAGCGTAATATTTTAAAAATATTTCACATTGAAATATAAAGTGGATAAAAAGATATATGGACTGAATTCATATTTGAGATTTGATAAATTGATTTGTGGTATAAAAAATGAATCTTTTTACTAAAATCATTTACAAATATATTGTTGACAAAGTCAATAAAAATATCTTTTACGATTGATGTTGGTAAAAGATAAGTTAAAGTGAGAATTATGTATAATTCAATTCTTTATTTTGTAACATAAAATACATTGACTCACTTTAATAGCCATTCTGAGAATAAATTCTCAAAACTCCCTTTATTGTTTCTGAACGTTACCATACGTTTGTGGGATGTTGGTTTTGATTATAAAACAACATCATTTCTTTTCATTTGATTACAACATACGAGCAACACAAAATTATTAAAACAACAATTCCTTCTTTTATTTTTTTATTATTATTTAGTTTCGGTTTGTTTTCTTTCTAAGAGTATAACATAGAATCTAAGTTCGTTAACTTCTATTCTGGGTGTTGCGGAGTAGTCGAAGTGTGGTTTTATCCTGGGATTCTGATTGCGTTGACACCGTCACACTACAGACAATTAAAAAATTAAGGAAAGAATGTCTCGACTCCACACGAACCATTTTCTGTTCATCTGAATTTTTGGTATCATTTTGTAATTTTTTTTTTTGTTTTTTATCATCATTTCAATATAATATTCAGTTTTGCCTATAATAAAAATTTTGTTCCTATAATCTTAATTTTTAATTTTCGTTATGATACTAACGAAAAACTGATATTTTATTGAGTTTTTTTATAAGAACATATCTTCTCCAAAGATTCTTTGTGTGGCGATATTACAGATTACTCGGACTCGTTTCTGCATTGTCATCTGATTTTCTGTCATTATTCTCGCTAATCGTTCTATCTCTGCATCGTTTAGTGCTGCTTTCGTTCATTATTGTTTCAGCTTTAGTGTCTGTTCTTGCGCTAACGTATTTTGCAGGGAAGTCTGTGAATTTGGTTCAAATTTTCTTGCTTCAGGTTTGGATTCCTAAACCAAGTCAAAAACTTTTGTCGCTTCCGTTTTTCCACCGTGCTCTATTCAATCGCTTTTAAGCAAAGCCGGATTTGTAGTATCTTTCGAGTCTGACAAGCTTGTGCTAAAGAAATATGACGTTTTCTTAGGCAATGGTTATGTCCAGGGTGGACTGGTTAAAATGTGTGTTAAGACAGTCCTACCCGCAAATGTTGTACGAGATGTTTCAATCAAAAAGAATAACAATGTTGTTTGTTTGGTTGAGTCTTTCAACATTTGGCATGAACGATTAGGTCATGTAAATCATAAATCTGTACAAAGATTGATGAATCTGAATCTAATTCCAAAATTCAAGTCTAATAAAGACAAATATGAAAGTATGCGTACAGGCCAAACTCACAAAACCCCATCTCCTCATGTGGAGAGAACAACTGAACCTCTAGGTTTAATTCATACAGATTTGTGTGATTTAAAATTTATTCAAACTAGAGGTGGAAAAAAATATTTTGTAAATTTCATAGATGATTATACAAAATATTGTTATGTATATTTGTTACGAAGCAAAGATGAGGCCTTGGAAAAATTCAAGGAATATAAACTCGAGGTTGAATATCAACTCGAGAGAACTATAAAGATAGTTCGAAGTGATAGAGGAGGCGAGTATGATGGACCTTTTGATGCATTTTGTAAAGAACATGACATTATCCATCAAACGACTGCTCCCTATTCACCAGAATCTAACGGAGTAGCGGAACGAAAAACCAAACTCTTAAAGAGATGATGAATGCAATGTTGCAGGAATCTGGATTAGCCCATAACATGTGGGGGGAAGCTTTGCTTACCACAAATTATTTCCTGAACAAAATACCACATAAAACCACTGGAAAAACACCATATGAGCTTTGGAAAGGTATTGTACCATCGTACAAATACCTGAAAGTGTGGGGGTGCCTAGCAAAAGTTGTAGTGCCACCTCCTAAAAAGGTCACAATTGGACCTAAAACCGTGGATTGTATTTTCATTGGATATGCACACAATAGTAGTGCTTATAGGTTTCTGGTTCATAAGTCAGACGTACCAGATATCCATGTTAATACAATCATGGAATCAAGAAACGCATCTTTCACTGAACACGTGTTTCCATGTAAGGATAAAGAAAATCCAAAACAAACTCGTGAAGAAAGAGATGCAATCACCTCTGGTAATGAGGCAAATACTTCTGGCTCATCGTTAATGATGCAGAATTATTTGAAGATGAACCTAGACGTATCAAAAGAGCTCGTAAGGAAAAATCTTATGGTGAAGATTTCTTAATTGTCTTTCTTCTCGAGAATGAACCAAGAACTTTTGCTGAGGCAATGTCTACACCAGACGCACCTTTTTGAAAGGAAGCGGTCAATGGTGAATATGACTCGATCATGCAAAATTATACATATTATATAACCGATTTACCTGAAGGTTTTAAGGCCCTAAGTTGTAAATGGATTTTCAAAACAAAGTTGAAAATCGATGGTTCAATTGAAAAGTACAAGGCTAGACTTTTGGTGCAAGGTTTCCGGCAAAAAGAAGGCCATGATTTCTTTGACACCTATTCTCCGGTAACGAGAATAACTTCGATCAGAATGCTAGTACGAATTGCAGCATTGCGAGACCTAGAAATCCATCAAATTGATGTAAAAACTGCCTTTCTAAATGGTGATTTAGAAGAGGAGATCTATATGAAACAACCTGAAGGGTTTGTTGTCCCAGGACAAGAACACAAAGTCTGTCGACTTGTGAAGTCATTATATGGACTTAAACAAGCTCCAAAACAATGGCATGAAAAAATTGACAATGTAATGATGTCCAATGGTTTCAGCATTAATGAATGTGATAAATGTATATACTTCAAAAGTACCTCACATGGGTATGTTTTGCTTGTTTTATATGTTGATGACATTCCTCATTATTGGTAGCAATAAAGACATGATCAGTCAAACTAAGAACATGTTGTGTAGAAAGTTCGATATGAAAGACTTGGGACTCGCGGATGTTATTCTAGGGATTAAGATTACTAGAAATTCTGATGGAATCATCCTATCTCAAGCTCATTATGCTGAAAAGATACCTGAGAGATTTAAAGTCTACTCAATTGGGAATGCAAAAACTCCCGTAGACCCGGATCTTCACCTAACTAAGAATAAAAGTGAAGCGGTCTCACAATTGGAGTATGCTCGTGTAATTGGAAGTCTAATGTACTTAACAAATTTTACTAGACCTGATTTAGCACATACAGTTAACGTACTTAGTCGTTATACGAGTAATCCAAGTCATATACACTGGAAAGCCATAACTAGAGTATTGAATTAATTATGTTATACTAAGAGTTATGGGCTAAACTATGGTAGAGAACCAGCAGTTTTGGAAGGATACAGTGATGCCAACTGGATCTCTGATTCCAAAAACTCAAAATCCACAAGTGGATATGTTTTTACGCTTGGTGGTGCAGCAGTGTCTTGGAGATCTTCCAAACAAACTGTGATGGCAAGATCAACCATGGAATCTGAATTTATCTCTTTAGATAAAGCTGCAGAAGAAGCAGAGTGGCTTCGAAACTTTTTGGAAGATATTCCAATGTGAGATAAACCAGTGCCGGCTTTACGTGTACACTGTGATAGCCAAGCGCCTATTGGTCGGGCACTGAATAATCTGTATAATGGTAAATCTCGTCATATAAAAAGACGTCATAAGACCATTCGACACTTGATCTCAACTGGTGTTATCACGGTAGATTACATTAAGTCGAATGACAACCTTGCGGATCCATTTACTAAAAGTCTGTCACGAGATCAAGTTGTGAAATCATCAAGAGGAATGGGTTTAAAGCCTATGAATTAAGAGGATACTTGATAGTAACTCTACCGATGTGACTGGAGATCCCAAGATCTAGGTTCAAAGGGAAAACAAATTCAAGTGGAATCTAAAGAGAGCACTGGGAGACTTCGGTCTCTGCCCAGTTCCTAGGATGATTACCAGTGCTTCCTGTAAGTATGGAGGGTAAGCTTTTGATTTTAATGATTTGAGACCAAGCGTTGTAAAATATGTGAAGTATTACATGATACTTCTTAAAATACAAGCTAATGGCAAACCACCTTATGAGTGTGAAATGGGGCCGTTTCTAGGAATGAAGGAAAAGTTATATTATCTAACTTCACTCATGATTAACCAGGCATGTTCACGGCTAAAATGAACACAACAGAGAATCTAGTTCTATGAGAAAATGAAGCTATGTTATAGCTGTTGTCTCGGTTTACATCAAAGCCCGGGTGGTTCAAGACATCATGTTCACCTCCTGGTCGAGTAAACCTGACAGATATTAACAATGACTAGTTCAAAGCTGAAAAATGTTACTAGCTCAGATATAGTGAATTT
Organism: Sisymbrium irio; assembly: GCA_000411075.1. NCBI lineage: Eukaryota > Viridiplantae > Streptophyta > Magnoliopsida > Brassicales > Brassicaceae > Sisymbrium > Sisymbrium irio. Next base: position 3,938 of record KE155606.1, on the reverse strand, counting down.
TTCGTTTGTACTCTCAAAAATCTAGTCGAGTCTTGTCTAGGAAGTCAAGTGTATCGAGTCGTCATGTGTGTAGAATCATTTCTATTCATGTGGGGGATTGTTGGAACTCGTTTTTGACGAAATGGTTTAGGGCCATTTGCCGGTAGGTTTCCGAGCGAAGACGTTCGTCAGAATTATCGGGCCTTCGTGAACACTATTGAATAGTGTAATCACATGTCAAAATCGGAGTGGTTGTGAATGAGAAATGAAGTGTAATATTTTAAAAAATATTTCACATTGAAATATAAAGTGGAGAAAGAGATATATGGACTGAATTCATATTTGAATTTTGAGATTTGATAAATTGATTTGTAGTTTAAAAGATTAATCTTTTTACTAAAATCATTTACAAATATATTGTTGACAAAGTCAATAAAAAATATCTCTTACAATTGATGTTGGTAAAAGATAAGTTAAAGTGAGAATTATATACAATTCAATTTTTTTTATTTTGTAACATAAAATACATTGACTCACTTTAATAGCCATTATGAGAATAAATTCTCAAAACTCCCTTTATTGTTTCTGAACGTTGCCATACGTTTGTGGGGTGTTGGTTTTGATTATAAAACAACATCATTTCTTCTCATTTGATTACAACATACAAGCAACACAAAATTATCAAAACAACAATTCCTTCTTTTATTTTTTTATTATTATTTAATTTCGTTTTGTTTTCTGTCTGAGAGTACAACATAGAAACTAAGTTCGTTAACTTCTATTCTGGGTGTTGCAGAGTAGTCGAAGTGTGGTTTTATCTTAGAATTCTGATTGCGTTGATACCGTCACACTATACTATGGGCAATTAAAGAATTATGGAAAGAGTGTTTGTACTCCACACGAACCATTTTCTGTTCATCTGAATTTATGGTATCATTTTATAATTTTTTATTCTGTTTTTTATCATTATTTTAATATAATATTCAGTTTTGCCTATAGTAAAAATTTTGTTCCTACAAGAAAAACACACACGATTGTTAACCCAGTTCATCTCTGTTAACAAAGAGGCTACGTTTGGGCCAGAAACTCATTCCCGAAATCCACTAAATCACAGAGATTACAAAGAAGCAAAAACCTCAAGTCCCTTTTACAAAGATGCTTACACGGTTTCTCTCTTACCTTCGTTTCCCCAAGAACAATAAACAAGTTTATATTTTTGAATGTATTGTTCTAACTTAGCCATCCTCCTCTCTCTAACCAAAACAATTAGCTTTATACCAATGCACTACGCTTAACCTAGATTCCTTGATCCCACTTCGAAGATGCCAAGCTTGTACGGCTCCATTAATGAGACTAAGCCTTATCTCTTCATTTCATTAACCGACAAGATGAATTTGCTTTTGTTTTTACAGCTTACACAAACGGCTACTTTAAACTTATGGTCATGCCATTTTGGTGACGTGGCACTTCCAAACCGATAGCTAAGTAGTTTGAATTTACTTCATCGGCTGCCCTGTACAACCCGAGGCTCCAACATGTTGTTTTCTCCAATGGAGTCTCCAATATATATACATATTTTTATATTAATTCCAAACTTGAATTCAATATATATTCTCTATATATAAATTTAATCAAACAATCATTATTTGAAGTTGAAACTTTTAATTTCAATTTGCTGATCAATTATAAATTATAATAATATCATATATATGTGTTTTTGACTAGTTTTATCAACATACTAGACTCGGATCCGTGTGTTGGCACACAATTTATTTTTCTATTTGATTTGATAAATATATTTTTTCTATAATTAAGTAAAGTAATATATAAAGAGTTAGTAAAGTCTAATAATATTTTTTGAGTTTTAGTTGTTTAACACTAAATTAATATTAGTTAAGATTTTAGGCTGAATCGATTTTTTTATCAAATTCCGATCCGTTATAAAAATCTTTTACAACTTATTACATAAAAAAGTGAATATTATAAAATTTAATCTGATAATGTTAAAACGAAAAACAACAAAACATAAATCTTATCAGATATATTAATTCATATTTGGGTTTCAATTAGATTATTGTAATGTGTATTAGTTTGAAATCATAATTTTTAAAGATCAATCAATCATTATGTTTACTTTTTACATGACAATATAAAACTATTAATGTTATATTTATATTTATTAATAATATAATAGACTCTATTTTGTCTTTAAAATAATATTTTTAATGTGTAGTTATTTTTTAAAATAATGTATGTTTGTAAATTTTAAAAGTGTAAGATCTAATATATATTTGTTAGTTTTGATATGTTATGAGAGAGAATGATATTTTTTACCAAATATATTTTTATGTCATTTTCTTTGTATATTTATCAAATTTGTTTATATGGTTTATAAAATAATTGATTTATTTTATTATTTAATTATATTTATCATTGATTTAAATATTGAATAGATATTATTTTTGTTATGATTAATTAGAGAGGTGAGACCTATAAATTTTAAATTATTTAAATAAAATCTAATTAATATATTTTTATATATGGTAATTTATCTCTACATAATCATATGTGATCAAGTGTATTGAAACCTATTATATTCTATACATATGTTTAGTTTAAATTATCCTTAATGTAATTAAAAATTTTAATTGTATTCTTTGTGAATCAGACATGGAGATAAGGTTATTTTTCAAAAATTTATCCTCAATTAATAGTATAGATATATATATGTATATATACATAAAAATTTTTAATAATTATATATATTTGCAAAAAAATAGTAAAATATTTAAAATAAATCATTTAATTGAATAGTCTATTAAAAACCAATATCGGGTTTTAAAATTAATTATTTGGATTTTAGGGTGTTTTTTTGGTCAAATTTATATTTTTTATTAAAACTAAACCAGACTGGCTACCGGTTCGCATTTCAACCGGCCTTTTCGATCCATGTTTTAAATTATTGGTTTGGTGGATATAAAATTTGAATTTTTTTTTTTTGGGAGAAATAAGTACTATTCAAGTGTATGAGTATGAAAGAAACACATTATAACTAGTTCGGGTCTAAAAAAACCTTTTTCCATATACTGTTTAACGTTTGATTAACGAATCATTAGTTAAAATAGATTTTGGCAAGAAATAATAAATTTAGATAAAAAAAATTAAATTTTATCATAATTTGAGTTGACTTACGCACTGTATAATGGTTTGGATCTAAAAAATACGACGACCGTAGTTTAGGTTGAAATAGACACTTTTTCTGCTGTGGCATTATAGATGGCTGTGAAGCCGGATAGTACATAGATTTTTCATGAAGACAATCATAATAAATAGCTTATTTTGGTTTACGTTATTCACGAGGGCCATATTCACACCATTCTGCCGTCGGTTTACGAAAACCGGGTCAATCCTTTTAATAGCAGCAAGGATTTTTTTGTTCGGTTTCTTGTTGTTATGCGGAATATCGAATTGGACTCTCAGTTTTTGTGTTTATCTCAGAACTAAAATAAGGAAATTGGTGAGAAGTTTCTTTGGACCTTACCAAAACAACAAAAATATTGAGAAGTCTTTTGACCCTAATCAAATAAAAGAATGAAACTCCCTTTCTTCCCTGTTCTTTATTCGACAAAGCATCTTCTCTTTCAAAATTTGAGTAAAACCCTAATTAATTCTCTCTTTCAAAACCTAACCGTATACTATATGAAACTAGACACAGTTCCACGCGTTGAAAATTTATTTATTCGACAAAGCATCTTTTATATAATTACCATAATTGAAAATTTTATTCTTATTTTAATTATTTTTATTTTCACATATTTAATTTTCCTTATAAATATGAATATTTTATTAAAAATAAATAACATCTCACATTTTTAGCTATTATATCTCAAAAACTACAAATATGTTTTACGTTTGTATTATTAATGTTGTGTGAATTTAATCACATTTTTACATTATTT
>KE155605.1:235158-247710 GCA_000411075.1 Sisymbrium irio | reverse complement strand
TCTCAACAACATTTGCGATTTAATTCACATACCTTTGATGATGCAGTCATTTCCTCATTTTCAGAACCAGAATTTGACTCCCTTTCCCAACTCAATTCATCTACTTCTACTTCTTCTCGAGTAGGAATTTCTTTTATTTTCTTCTCAGCCGCACCTCCTCTCTGTTTACTCTTAGGCTTTGCCATTTCAAAAAACAAACACACACACAACAAAGAATGAGGAAGAAGATAATGGGAAGAAGAAGACGAAACCAAAATTTTCGGAACCTTTAATCTACATGGATTACATACCTTTGATGCTGCAGTCATTTCCTCATTTCCGGAACCAGAATTTGACTCCCTTTCCGAACTCAATTCATCTACTTTTACTTCTTCTCGAGCCGGATTTAGATTTCTTTTCTTCTTAGGCGCACCTCCTCTCTGTTTGCTCTTACGCTTTGCCATTTCAGAGAGCAACCACACACAACCAGAGAATGATGAAGAAGGTAATGGGAAGAAGAATAAGAAACCAACAGGGACAGCAGATGTTGGATTTGTCGGAATTGGATCTACGGTTTCTTCTGGTTTTTCTCGGGGAACAATAAAAGGGATGAAAGGGGGAGACACGATTTGGAGGAGAAGGAATGACTTGGGCCGTTGGGCCGTGACATTATCATTTCGTGATTTGGGATTGATTTTGGGCTTGAATCGGTTTGGGCCACGACGAATGGATAATCCGATTTTGGCTAAGTTTATTCGTAATTATTTTGATTCATTAAACCCTTTCTCGTCTTTTCTCGTGTTTTCAATTTAAAAGAAAAACAAAAAGAAATGAAGGATGTACGGAGGGACATTACAGATTTTCAAGGTCGTACGGAGGGACATATGAGATTGAAGTCCAAATGTTTACTTCTTTCAAATAGTTCTCATATTTAACATAAATCTTCAACTACAACTAACTAAACCGGAAATAGATAACCAAAAGTTCAAAATAAGATAACCAAAATAGACAATAAACTCGAAACAGAATCTCCTTTAAAAAAAGTTGCCGAGCAGCTCAACTATAAACAACACACTGATCTCTAATTTCACCTGCACACATATTAGAGAATTGCACGTTAGACAAAACCCGTTTTAAAGGAAAGGGCAAGATTAAGATTAAGGTTAGGCATACGTGATAAGATTCCAGCCACAACTGTACTTCATAATACGATAATGACAAACAATTAAACATCAACACGATCAGCAGATTTACCTTGGTAAGTTCGTAAAAATTATTTTTAAGAGTTAAGGTAATTTTATACTTTATAATGAAAGGTTTGTTATGGAACCTACATGCAAAAAGAATACTACGCTCTTCGTTTGGTATACATAAGCCAGTGTGATAGATAAGATGAATTACTTGATTATTTGGCGTTGTTCTTTATCGATAGAGATTTTTAGTTGCAATTCTTTCACCAGATCTGTGTAGTTAAATGTTAAAAGTTAGAGCTACGAAAAAGAAAAATGAAAACTTACAAAAGGTTGTAGCATTGCTATCTATACTTGTCAATATCATACCGGAAAATCTTCACCGGAAACACCTCCAGCTGCATCTCTATTAGATCCATCTCCACTCTTTCCAGATCCTTTATTATGCCTCTGACATTATTTCACAATAAAATGTAAGACCACCGAATGGGTAACTGTGAAATGATTTCACAAGAAAATCTACAAAGAGCTAAGTCCACCAAACTTCCTTTCATAATGCAATAGCTCCCCTCCATAAGTGTTAAGAAACAAACAGCAACATTACAACTTGACTTTGAAAGGAGCTGCTGCTGGTTCTATCTGAACGGCAATTGTAATATTTTGCACTAAAAGTACAAATGCTGGAACTACTGGGAACAGATTTGATATATCAATCTAGGAAGCTAAAACAGGATCTAACAATTACACAATTGAGTATTGGAAAACAGCAAAATATAGTAATAGACGCCAAAAGAAGAGGGTAACTTACTTATCTTCAAGCTTTATATGCTCTTCCTTGTTATTAACTTGCATAGACCCAAACAAACTTTAATATATTTCTAGAACAGAAGACGACGCGGTTAGTGTTTCACACACTGGAGCTATACGTTTTAAAAAGAAGAGAACATGGATAACATGAAAGACCATGTTTTAAACTACGGAAGCTTTTGAATGCGAGAAGATAAGTACCCAGCCATGCAAGCATCATTCTTGTGGAAGTTCCATTGTCTGAGTTCACAGATTTGAATGAGAGAAAGGGTTGAACACTGAACGTGAATAAAAATTTAGATGAAGCGTTCACATTCCAAAATATAATGAGACAGAGATGCTTTCTCTGGAGTGATCTTTACCTGTAGACATTAAAAGCATATTTGTTGATCCATTTGCTTAAAGAACATGGAGTCCACAATAATTCAGTGTCATTGCCCACTAAACAAATCAGATCTACTATGTGAAGCGCATACAATTTCAATTTATAGATTATATGGTGAATCCATAATTCTTCAACTTTCGTGCCTTTATATTGTTGTTTCTGTACAATTGTTGAGTGTCATATGCTGCAGCAAACATGTCACCGAAATAAGAGTCAAATGAATCCGAAGGAAAAATGAACTAATCAGAAGATGGTTTTAGGATTTTACATCATCAAACGTGTTAACTCACACATGTCCCATACAAAATCTATAAATCCTCAAGTTCGCTGCACTGAACTGCATATAATCCGAAATAAAAGAGAAGCGGAGATAAAATTTGACGACCATCTGCACACAAACCTGACAAACGGGATGTCCCATCTTCTCCGATAAAGCTCCATCTCCTCCTCTCACTGATTCAACGATCTAATCTGAAAACAAAGATTTGGCACGGGATGTAATCAAACGCCGATACACAAGTAATTAATACATAGAATTGCGCTCGTGGGGTCGCTCTGGGTATGATTCTCATCCAGCTTCGTTACCGCTCAACCCTAACCGCCACATGGAAGCTACCAAAATACTTTAATCTCAGAAAGGTAATCGTAGTGTAAAACCGATTTAAGAAGGTACTATGCAGAAAAAATTAATCAAACGTTTATCTGCGACTCTGATTTCTATAGTCCATCGCTTGGATGGGTCCCATCGCAACCCTTCTTCACCAGCACGGCCGTACCGCTGTATTTCTACCGTAACCAGAGGGGGCAATTCTATTCATTGTTTGTCAATCTAGAATACGAAGAGGCTTTCTAATCATTGGAAGAGAAACGACGAAATAATGGGATGCTTTAAAAGAAGTTTTTTTCATGTTGAAAGTTTAACGATTAAAGCGTTTTTAGCAAAATGATGATGTGGACGATTTTTAATGGATGAAATAGAGATTGAATTATGACATGGTTTTTATGTCTACATAGACACTCTAAGAAGCGTGGAAATCAATCCCTTTTATATAAAAGCGATAGAATCAAATTTTACTAAATATATACTAAAAATAACATAAAAGTATATATCGAAATTAACATGAATATATTTTTAATTTGATATCTATAATATTTACATACAGTAAAACATATTCATGTTTTTATAATTACAGATTTATATAATTTTTATTAAAATATGAAATATATTTAGACAATTGAATAACATGTTAAAATATTAATTAACTCATTTTAGTTACAAAACCATTAAAAAAATTAAAAACGATATGTTTGATAGACATATTATCATATTTTAACTTTCCTAAATATATATAAAACATAATTTAAGCTATAATGTTTTTAAAAATAAAGACAAAAACTAATAGAATAGATCATATTATTTCATCATATACTTAAAAATAAAGTAGTCAATAAATCTCAATTATAACTTCTACAAAAAATATACTTTTAATAAGTAATAAAAAAATTAAAAAATATAATCCTATCTCATAACATATCAAAATTATGAAATATATAATATATTTTCAACTTTAAAATTTACAAATATATATTATTAAAAAAATAACTTCACGTTAAAAAAAGAATCTCATCTTAAAAACGGGATATATTTTATTATATTATTAATGAATATAAAGATGACATTAAGTTAGACATGATATAGTTTATGATTGTTATGTGACAAAGTAAACATAATGATCGAATAAGTTTTAAAAATTATTATTTCAAACTAATGCACATTACAATAATCCAACCGAATCCCAAGTATGGATTAATGTGTATGATAATATTATGTTTTTGTTGTTTTCTTGTTTTAACATTATCATACTACATTTTATAATATTCACTGTCTTTTTTATTTTCTTATATGTAATAAGTTGTAAAAAAAGTTTATAACGAATTAAATTTTGATAAAAGAAATTTGATTCGATTCAAAATCTCAGCTAAAACCTATTTAATATTAAATAATTGAAATCCAAAAATATTATTAGATTTAACTAAATTTTCATATATTAAATTATTTAATTTTATAAAATAAAATATTTATATTTATAAAATAAAATATTTTAAAAATAAAATTAAAAAATAATTCGTGCGTACACGCATAATATGAGTATAGTATACAATAAAATAATAAACAGTTTTTAAAAATAGCGGTAAATATACAAAAAATTTGGTATAATTAGTTCGCCGGAAATGACATTATTCCTCGACTGTACATTTAATGTAAACCCGAAAATAACCTCACGTCAATAAAAACCTATATGTAATATATGTATTTGTGCGTGCTGGGTCATGTCAGATAATTTACATTTATTATTACATATATATCTACATATATACCTATGCCCTCGCCTAGACACTACTAGTCAGTTAATAATGCACCTATGAATAGGTTGCGTCGGTTTACGAAAAATAGTAAAGTTGCATCGTTTGGAGAGGTGTAAATCAGGTGACAATTATTTTTTAGGCACCCTTATTATATATTTTGATTCCACTCTGTTATATCGAGAAATCAAGAACTTAATTCAGTATCTGCACACGAACTCAGATTCCGTTTCGGAAAGAAGGTAATTGCAGTTTAGAGTATCGATTCAGTGTTTTCAATATGTCGGCGATATAACTAATTTATCACCGTCTGTGTAGATGGTCTCGTCAAGAATCATTGACTCTCCGCTCGATTCACAAGAGAAAGAACATATTGATCTTCCTCCGAGAATCTTTGCAATCGGTGAAGAACCGGTGGGTGTTCAAGTTAGCTCATATCACACGTCCGGAGCAATTCGAACTGTATTGGATGCTCTTTCTGCGGAGGAAGTAGATTTTCTCAAGAAATCACCATTTGGGAAGTTTATTTCTTTGGCTGATGAACCAACGTTATCAGGTCAATTTGGCAGGTTCATGATGCCTCGACAGCTGAAGACGAAGAAGAAGCATGAGGTTTGGTTTCTTTTCGCTGGAAAGCGGGTAAGATACTCGCTAAGAGAGTTTGCGGTCATGACCGGTCTTCCTTGTGGAAAGTTTCCAAGAAAATTAAAGAAGAGAATGAAGAGTAATATCACAGAGAAGCCGTACTGGCCATCTTTGTTCGGGAAACTTGAATCTGTCACGGTGTTGTCGGTTATCGAGATGTTGAAAAAGAAGACCGTCACAGACAAGGAGTTAAGGCTGAAATATGCTTGTTTGGCTCTTCTTTCATATGTGTTGCTACCTACAACTCACCATCCGAAAATTTCAAAAGACCACGCCGAGTTGATTAAGGATATTGATGAGTTTTTTGCATATCCATGGGGTAGACTTTCGTTTGATTTGTTGATGAAAAGCATTAAAGAGAGAAATGAGATTTCTCTCTCGCAGAGTACTATTTCGGTCCCAGGTTTTGCTCTCTCATTGCAATTGGTCATGACCGCTGCTGTGCCCGCCTTGACGAAAGTTGTGGTTGAACAAGCATCTTGATCAGATTGTGAATCTGAAGATGAAGACGGTGAAGAACAAAATAAATCGATTTCTGGGATAACTCTCAGCCCCGGTCATGCATGTTCGCTCGACAAAGACCATCAGGTAAGTTTTATATTTACCGTTCATTCTATGCATTAGCCATTGAGCCTGAAGTTAACAAGATAATAAATATATACACGGTTAACAAATTACTTATATGATATTGAATATATATTCACATATCATCACATTACGGCTAATTTTATTACTAAAACTATAAAAAAGAAATTTATTAATAACTTCTAGAATAGCCTTTTGAGTCTTGTCTTTGGATATATGTTGTTCGTTCATCTGACATTCTGTCCTTGGGTTATATGTATGCATACTAATATGCGTAGCTTTTCTTTGCTTGTTATATTTGGTTGCAGACAGTTGTACAGTCCATTATATCCGCAGATCAAGATATTAATGTTGATGATGAGACTCTTGGCTGGTCTGACAAGGAGGATGATGTCAGGGTTGATAATATGGTGAAACTTATTAACGATGGTTTCCCGATGACGAAAAACTTTTTCAATGGTGGGTCCACCAAAGCTGATGTAAATTGCATGCGTGAAGAATCGAAAGCAAAGAAGGCTTCTGAATTGGATGCAAACAAGCATAAGAAAGGCAAGACACCGGTTACGACTCATGCTAAGTTGGACGTTGAGATATTTTCTTCGTTGGTAGTTGAGCAGATGAAAGGCGAGTGGAAGAGAGTGGAGGAGAAAGTGTCATTGATGAAGGAGGATTTTCTGCGAGTTGAGGAGAGAGTATCATCTTTGAAAGGAGAGTTTCATCGCGTAGAGGAGAGTGTCATTCAAAAGAGAGTTCAATGATTTTCGAGAGAGTGTGAAGATTGAGATTCGCGATGAGTTGGGATTGGCGCAGGAGGCGATATTCTGTACCGTCCAAAAACTGATCAAGAACAGTACCTTGTACGTACATGGGAATTCTGGATACACTTTTTGTGGACGAAAGAAGCATTCCACCCTTTGCAGGCCAAGAGGATATCAATGCGACAGGATCGGGTGCAGCACCCAATGAAGGGAATGGGATCAATGACGCAGATGTTTTGATATCTGATGTCCTTGGAAGTATTTACGAAACAATTGCAGTAGACAACAATCCGAGCACCAATTTTGAGAATGTCCCAGCGCCACCAAATACTGCTAGGGTGAGTGTTGAAGACAACCAGCAGTAGGTGGATACTAATGCTGAGGAGGTATGAAATATCAGTACATAGGATAAAATTCCATTTTTATACTGTCTACTGAAATGCTTACTTGTACTTCGATATCGGTTTTAGGGTGGGAATTGTTCACACATGAACGTGAATGAAAACATTGGTGAATCATTCAGAAGAACATCCCACATGGGAAGAAGATGCCCAGTCGAGAAAAGACGTGGATGAGGTATGTATTGTTAAATTCGGCAAAGTAATTCTTTGTTGCGGTTGAGCTCATTGTCTTTGTAAACTTATTTTTACATTGTGTCGCAGGAGCATGCCGACTGGGTATTGTCATGTACACCTTCATTTCCTCTTGGGATGACGCAAGAAGAAAACGATGCCGAGGCTCACACTGTTGGAAGAGCAAAAGACAAAAGACAGTTCCGGTCTCTCTTACTGAATCGTTTTGGTGCGATACACCAACTCTTCATAGGGTAAGGGAGTCGTACATGGTTGCTAACAACCACGGTGAGCCGGTTGATTTTGCTGTTAAATTCGAGGAGCTGGTGGATAGGTGCAAGTCCAAATTGTAAGTCGTGTTAGAAAAATCTATAAAAAGTCAACATTTATAATATTGGAATGTTGACTTTTTTAATCATTTGTTATTCTGTTCTCTCAGCACTATCAAGATGGGGGGCATTAGTATATGCAATAAAGATATCATGGCCATTCTGAAGAGAACATCCATATTAACCGCTAAGGTCTGTATTGTACATTAGTTTTTTTACATATAAGATATCTATTGCGTTTACTGTATATAATAAATATTAATGCTTCAGGTCATGGATGCACTTATGGCTCACACCCGATCTTTGTTTTCGTCAGCTGGACATATGGGATCTGGTAAGAGACTAGATTTCTTTGACTCAAATTTCTTAATTTATTGCATGTCTTGCCAAAAATTTCTCCAAATTTTCTAATGCTCCGGAAAAAGCTCGTCATTCTTTTCGGAGGGAGTTGATGAAGTATTTTGAGAAAGATGAATGCAACAATGTGTTTGTCCAATGCTATTACTTCCCCTTTAACATTGACAAGAAGCAACGGGTGGGCATATGCGTTGACCTTTTGTGTGGTGGCTTACTTGTTCTTAACTACAACACTTTTTTTTAGGAACGACATTAAGATGGCAGAATCGATTCTTCCTCTCGCAGAAATGTTTCCGTACCTTCTCAAGCAGTTTGGAAGACCTCTGAAAACTCGAGACATGATGACATTACCTGTTCAAAGAGCTAGAAATATTCGTGAGTGAGTGATTAATGCCTAGTTATATCGCTGCATAACAGTTATGACTCTCATTGTTGACTTTTAGGGTGATCTTGACCTTTTTGTTGTTGTTGTATGGATTTGTGGTTTTATAATGTCGTATTAACTGTCTTCCAACTACATCTGTTGAGCTTGCGTTAACATTTGTTTTACACGGTAAATTGTTATATTCGCCTGTTATCTTCTAGTTTATGTTAAATTTATTTATAACTTAGGTGGACAACACATGCACAATGTCCACCTGTTGGATATACCTAAAAGGGGGCATCACACATACATGTTAGCTTGTTACATATACATTATACACATTTAAGTGTTATATTATCCGTTAATAATTATGTTAGCCTATATATACATAATACATATATTTTTAAATATGTATCGCACAACGTGTAAATTTATATAATTGCATACCTTGTTTATGCTATAATAGATAGACGCATGTCTGTCTGATACAAAGACCAGGTCATTCACATTTGGCACAAATTCAGATAACTTCTTGAAGAACCACTCTCAAACTTTATCATTTTCACTATCAACAATGGCAAAAGTAAGGGGGGAAAATCTGATAATTTTCCATCTTGTGCTGAAGCAGTCAACAGATAACCGGCATATTTTCCTTTCAAATGTGTCCCTCCGACCACAACGACTTTTCGCATGTACGCATAGCCTCTAATTGATGCATTTAGAGCAAAGAACAAATATTTGAAACGGTCACCAACCGTTTCGTAATTTTCAGTATGTAAGTCGACCAGGGTACCTGGGTTTGCGAGTACCAAGTTGGTTAGATAGGTTGGAAGGTTGGTATACGATTCGCTACTATAACCTCTTGCGGAATCCATAGCCAATTTCCGGGAGCGCCACGCCTTCCAATACGATATATGGACATCATGATCTTTTTGCATCATCCTGATAATTTCAGAAGGGCGTGGGCCAATATTTGGTCCTGCGAACCTCGGTCTCAGCACACACCCAATTACTGTTGCCATTGTCTGTCTTTCATAGCCTATTCCATCATCAACGTTACACTGGTGACTCAGTGTAATTTTCCGAATTTCAAAAAGATTTGAATCTGCAACCCGAACAGCATAGACTCTCCATGGACATTCAAGTCCGTTACATGCGACCACCATTCCATCTGGCGTTGACCGTGGGAAACGGTATCTAAATTTATTATCAATTGCATATAACGAAACATGGAGCTTAAATGCTTCCCGGTTTTAATTCAGATGGATTGGTCGCTGCAATGCCTACATTTAGAACATATCTTCGTTAGGCAATATATCAACTATATAATGTTTATGGATAAAGTATAGAGTAAAGTATAAAGTATATCAAGACACATATACATATATAGTTTTTAGTATTATAGTAGCCAACTAACATATGTTATAACCACCATAATATAAGGTAACAGCTACCAAAATAAATAACCTAACACAACTAATTTTTACCAATTTTCCAAATTCTAAAATTTCATAGTACCAATGACATTTCAGGTGAATTGATCTATATAATTCCTACATTCTTTCTCTTCTTTTTTTTTAATATATCATCGTTAGGCATAGCAAATAGCTTAGGTTGTATATAAACTAATTAAAGTCATGCAAGACAAAGAGTTATAAACATAACATTTCATTTATAATGGTTCGTTAACATATTTGATAACTATCCGCATACGAGATAACCGTTACAAAAATATATAACCACCTTACAACTAACTCAACCACTCGCCCAAAAACTGACCCCTGAGTGATAGAGTAAAACATAGTGGATACAAACGTCTGATATTTTACATGGTTCAGATAAAGTAGGTTAGGGTAACCAGAGCTTAAGACCCACCAACATCATCACTCTCATCGGAGAAACTGTCCTGTGGATTATTCGCAAACGGTGGAACATACGGAGTGATGGCAGTGCATGGTGCCAAAGTTAAACACAATGACGGATTGGTAGTCGGTTCTCTCACATGTGGAATGTTCAATTTAGCAGCTGCGACAAAAGAGATATGATAAATATATAATATGGCGTAATATAATATTGTTGGATTACATTAACCGTCTAGGAATCAAGTTACCGTGGTTATTTCCAACATTAGCAAGCTGGCCATTAGGTTTGACATTGACTGCTGGAGACAGAAGTTCGTTGTCAGGAACATACCAAGGAAGAGATTTGATTTCAGCAGAAGACCCGATGCTAGAACCATCTCCATTCATAGAGACGTTAGCTTGAGTAAGAACCGGGGAAGTGGCATTATCAACAACCATTTGAGATTCACCGGAGACAGGGTTTTCATTCTCACGGGTTGACATGTTTCCGTATATTAGACCATTCCAGAACCCCATCGTGTCGTCCACCCCCCACACAAGTGGTATCTTTCTCAACTAAAGGCACTTCACCATTCGCTAGCACGTGACTTGTGTCGTCTATTGGAGGTTGGTTTAGATCAACATTGTGTGCTGCAATCAGTCCATCTGTAACAGTTAAAAACAAGAGAACAAACTTTTAATCTACTTTTGCAATACCTCAGACACCATATATCATACGTACAACATATCAATTAACGGTCCAACAAGTTGAATATACAGTTACACTATATAATAACGTTCAATAACAAACGTGGAGGTAGAGCGCTAATTGCACGGGTTGGGTCGCTGTCGTCCATTACGTCATTCAGGGCGTCGTCCTCAGTTTTGATAATTGCAGCAGTCTGTGGAACCGGCACGGTGACACGTTTGGCGGTGCAGGTGCGTTGGTTGGTTCATTTCCATATGAACTCTGTGTATAACCACCATCTCCTCCTCTGTGAAAATTTCTTCGAGGACAGACAGACTTGCTTCAATCACGCTGTCGGATAAAACATCTGCACAAACAATATATATTATATCAGCTTTACATTCTATATAGCAAAGTAACTTTCTAATTTTTATGACATCAGAGGTTAACCTGCGAAAGGAGTTGCAGATTGACCGCCATGTTCGTAGGTCGGACTAAACGAGGTTCCACCTACAAAGAAAGTCGACATGGACTGGAAATTCTAAGATGCAACCGCCTCACTGCCGCCAGTTACACAGATAGTGATCTCCGGATACCAATCTCAGATACTCATCATCAGGCCGACATCAGCCGTGTTCATAATAGTGACCGGCGGGGTCCTCCGTCCATCCGGTACAAACATCCATTCCGGGAACTGGTAAGTGAGCACGATCAGTGTTTGCTCATCGAAGAGATATCGTCTCCTCGCGATACCAGTGAGTGATTCAAAACTCTCATCAGCTCGTAACATCACACCGTAGCCCAAATCTGTCTGATTGCGTATGAAATCCCACTTCCCAGTAGCTGACTTTTCCAGTCTCCAAGTTGAAGGCGGACTAACCTCGCCATCTGAAAAAGGTCGAGATGAAAATATAAGCTTTTCAACGACGCGATATGAAAGATAAGAAAGATATTGACAAATAGTTTCAACATTTCTCGTTATTATATGTGTTTAAAGAGAGATATGCGTTTTATATGCTGCATATTTGGAGGTAGGGTCTAGCCTGAGAATAAAGAACAATATATATCCTAATCTAAGATCATCTTTCCAAAATGGACAAACATAATAAATGGACAAAAAAAAACATTCGCGTCGAGGAAGTGTTAGCAAACCCATTTCTGGACAATAATCTTAAATGCAGGCCCTACAAGACTATCGTGAAGATGGTGAACAATACTGTTAACTGGAGAAAGTTTATGACTGCGACGATCTTTATCTTCCACCGGCTATCTGGTTTTATAGTGGCTAACCTGGAGATGATACATACAAAATAAAGTGTAATGTATGTATATGTGAAATCTTTGTGAAGATTCTGCATTAAATGCAGTCGCCTGACATAAAGAAACGCTTGGTGCAGATTTGAGTAGGCGTTGACATTTGTTAGCTTAGGATATAGGATAATGATGACAATTGGTGTTTCTTTTAGTTTGGTGTGTTTCGGTTATTGAGATAAATAAGCAGAAATTAAAAGAAAGTTAGTGACACGTAATCAATTTGTTTAGGCTTGTCGAACGAGATAAAATTATTTACACTTTTGAAAGCGGCCACTAATCAAATTATGTTTAAATTATGTTCATATAAGATTTTTGCTATCTTATTATCCTTTTTTTTATTTTAAAGATCAATCTTTTTTGGGTAAAAAAATAAT
>KE155605.1:203803-215488 GCA_000411075.1 Sisymbrium irio | reverse complement strand
TAAAATAAAATATTAATATTTAGTTGTATTGGTTAAAAGTGAGAAAAAATAAAAATCAATATATACTTATAAATAAAATTTTATATTAAATTGTACAAATTAAAATCCACGCAACGCGTGGACTACACCTAATATAGTTATATTTTAAAACTATTAATTATACTTAGACTTATAATATCTTAAATATCCAATATTATAATTATAAATTTGAAAATATAATACTTTTACTAACATTTATAATCTCATAACATTTATTATATCATTTTATTATAATTATCAATTATTTTACTATTCAAATTTTTGAGTTATTTGGATTATTTGAATATTTTGTGAATATATATCAGGTATTTCAGATTTTCTGGTAACCAAAGTATTTAAAACTCGATAACAATCTGAAAGAACCGATAAAATAGTGTTATTTTTAAGTTTTATCGGTTTGTTTAGTATTTTGGTTACCAGAAGAAGCGAACCGATACTGACCGATTAATATTTCGTTTTTATCGGGTTTTATGTAGAACTGTAAAATCGACCCAAACCCGACAAGTTAATAACCGAACCGATCAGATTTTTTTGTAAACTACCGATTGAGATTATATGTTCAGCATCGATTTACCCGAAACCCAAATGAGTAGAACCGAAACCCGATTGGATACTCGATCGCCCAGCCCTATCCCAAAGCAAAGCTGCGGACATCCAATTTATGGAACATATTTATACAGTGTAAGAACATGTATTTATAAATACAAACAACTGTATATAAATACATCAAGGAAATCATTTTTTATTGAATTCTTTATTCATCTCTATCCCATGTTTTATTCAAGGAAATCATTTTCTATAAATAAAGGAAATCATTTATTTGAAATTTGATTGCGGATTCCAATTCCAAAACGTGTGGTGGGATACGACTGAAGAATGAAAGACATAATATCCCATAACATATATTCCTGGTTTAATTGATTTAGATTGGTTTTAGAAATACAAGACGTCATTACAACAAAATTTCCAATTCTAATCTAAGCAGAAGAATCAAAATAACTTTTTTATTAAATCCATATTATTATTTAACTCTTTACATATATAATCAAATCAATAGATTCATTCATTTCAATCTATCTCAAGACGAAATTAACGAATATCTTCAATTCCGAAACATATTTACCTCCACAAAATCACTACTTATGGCAACAAGTGACTAATGTATCAATCATTGACGATAGTTAATGGGCTTAACGGCCCAAAAAGTAAATAAAAACCCATTAAAGGGAGGACAGAACACAGCGAGAAAGCAATGATATTGACCACGTCAGCACGTGCCACCCTCTCCAACTACCCTTTCGTGCTTAGCTGTCCACTCTCTCTCTCTCCCCACTTGTCTTCTTCTTCTCATCTCTCTCTCTCCTTCAGATTTTCCTCCATCTTCCGTATTTTATCTTCCTTTCTCTCTCGTAAGCCCTAACTCTCGATTTCTCTTCGATTCTTACAGAAAAGAAATAGTGATGCCTACGTGGTGGGTGAGAAAATCCGGCAAGAACAAAGACGAAACACAGACACAACAAACTCGTTGTCTTGCTACCGACAAGAGTAGTAACAGAACCAATCTTGATCCACCACTTACTCCTTCTTCTCGATGTACACCTCGTTGTAGCCGTGAATTCGCCGGAACTTCTGGTGGATTCTCAGGTTTCGATTCCGACGAAAAGAAATGTCATCCTCTTCCTCGTCCATCATCCACTACTCCTAACGATCATCATCACGTTAACGGATCGGTTTCTGGATCCGCTTCTGTCTCTAGCGTTAGCTCATCTGGATCAGCTGATGATAATCAGAGTCAACCCATCGCTCCTAGGTTCGATTTCCTTCCCTTTCACTTCCACCTTTCTTTTTTTTTTAATTAATTGTTAAATTTTGATAACCGGTTTAGTGGTTTAATTAATGGTTTAACTGATTAAACCAGGGAAGTGAAATCATCAAATGCGATAGCTGTTTCACCAAAGGGAGGAGGAGGAAGTACTAGACCAACGTCTCCATTACATAATAGATTCTCTGGAATGAGTTTAGATTCTCCTAGGAATGATGATGGAAGGTCTTCTGAGTATCATCCTTTGCCTTTGCCTCCTGGTTCACCTACTAGTCCTTCTGTTGTTGTGCCTCCTGGTTCACCTACAAGCCCTTCTGGTGTGCAAGGATCTTGGAATGTTAGTGGGTCAGAGACGTCTCCTTTGGGGCTTTCTAAGTGGAAGAAAGGGAAGTTTATTGGGAGTGGCACTTTTGGACAAGTCTATCAAGGGTTTAACAGGTGATAATGAGTTTTTCTTTTTACTGATTCAGCTTAGGTGATAGATAGAACGTTTGATGTTAGCTTGGAAAGAAAGTATATATTTGTTTTTTCTGGATCCAGAGGCTATTAATATTGTTATCTGATTTGGATTTGTTTGATGGGTTTGGATAAAGGCCATGACTTGTGATACCTATAGGTCAATAACTCACCTATGAAACGCTATCGGAGTTACATTAGTAGGCCGTGTAGACAATTCTGATAGTTCATGCCCGCTTACATTTGGTTGTGCAGTGTTCTGATAGATAGGCCGTTTGGTGCTAGCTTTGCCTTGATCTATAGGCTATTAATCTTGATATCCTATTCGGATTTGTAATATGGGTTTGGATAAATGTCATGACTTGTGATACCTAGGTCAATAACTCACTTGTGATACGCTATAGGAGTTACATGAGTAGGCTGTGTGGACAATTCTGATGGTTCATGTCCGTAATTACTTGATCAAATTCGAACAGGTTTGATTTTAGGTGATAAGGTTAAGCTTACATTTGGTTTTAGCAAAGAACAGTGTTCTGATAGATAGGACGTTTGATTCCTAGCTCTTTCTGAAGGGGGAAAGTATATTTGCAGTGCCTGGATCCAGAGACTATTAATATTGATATCTAATTTGGGTATGTGTGATGGGTTTGGGTCAATGCCATGACTTCTGATACTTATAGGTCAATAGCTCACGTGTGATACAATTGTAGTTCTTGTGGACAATTCTGATGGTTCATGTCCGTAATTACTTGATCAAGTTCGAAGGTTAAACCTGTCAACGAGATAAATGCAAAAGAAAGCAAAAGTTTCTATTACAAGAAGTAGAGTATCACTTCGTAGCATCCTCCTCGCTAAATTGGTTGGTACTATCATATAATGTTTTTCCTTACAGTGAGAAAGGCAAAATCTGTGCTATTAAAGAGGTCAAGGTCATTTCTGACGACAAAAACTCAAAAGAATGTCTGAAGCAACTGAATCAGGTTTGTCTAGATCGGCTCATCTTTTGTATTTGTAAAGGACTGATTCCTATCAGCTCTTATAAACGAACTTGAACACTCTAATATTTGTCACACTCTAACCTGACTATTTGCCTTGCAGGAGATAAATGTGCTGAGCCAGCTTTGTCATCCTAATATTGTTCAGTATTACGGAAGTGAACTGGTATGTGTTAATATCTGTGCGGTGTAGGAAAAGAAGAGATCATATATGCTTGTTGAGTTTAGGCAGTGTAATATAGAAACCATAGTAAAGCCTCGCTGGACATTTTTTATGGTTGTAGAGTGAGGAAACCTTGTCCGTCTACTTGGAGTACGTGTCAGGTGGCTCAATCCATAAACTACTCACGGAGTATGGTGCTTTCACTGAACCTGTTATCCAAAATTACACGCGGCAGATTCTATCTGGGCTTGCCTATTTACATGGACGAAATACAGTGCATAGGTAGTTTGGCTGTTCTATCAGAAATTACATTCCAAAGGCTGAATAAAACTCAATTTGTCTCTTCTTGGAAATGTAATAAATATTTTTTTGTTAATCCAACAGGGACATCAAAGGAGCTAATATCTTAGTGGATCCAAATGGTGAAATCAAGTTGGCAGACTTTGGGATGGCCAAACATGTAAGTATATCGATGTACGTCGTAACCAAAATATGAATAACTGTTCTTCTGCTCTAGATCGTCATCATTAGGCAAAAAAGGTTCATTATTTTATTTCCTTGATAGTATCTATATCTTGAAAGCTATGCTCGCAAATGCTCTAATCCATTTCTTTCTGCAACAGGTAACAGCCTACTCTACTATGCTTTCTTTCACGGGGAGTCCTTATTGGATGGCACCCGAGGTAATCTCTTTTTCTCTCTTTTCAATTAACTTTTCCGGAGAAGCTCAGGCACGTAATGCATGCTACAGTGGAACACATTATGTTCTTGCAGCTGATAGAAAATCACCTCATGCTTCTGTTTTCTCTTAGGTTGTGATGCACAAAAATGGATACACTCTTGCAGTCGATGTGTGGAGTTTGGGTTGTACTATTCTCGAAATGGCAACAGCAAAGCCGCCTTGGAGCCAGTTTGAAGGGGTATGTGATATTGAAGGCTGGACATAATATTTTCTTAAAACTTTTATTTTTACATAAGTTGTCTCATGATGTTACCTTTTACCAGGTTGCTGCAATTTTCAAAATCGGGAACAGCAAAGACATGCCAGAAATACCTGATCACCTTTCGAATGATGCAAAGAATTTTATAAGACTTTGTCTGCAACGAAATCCGACAGTGCGTCCTACAGCTTCTCAGCTTCTAGAACACCCGTTTCTACGTGGACACTCAACGAGAGTGGCTAATACTAGCATGCATATGGTATTTGTATATATCATCCATATATTGAGCTTGATTACATTTCTTGTCAACAAAGCTAAACTTGACTTTCTTCTTAAGCAGCCTAAAAGGGAACCACCTTATTCAGGGAGACATCCCGTCTTTCATGCTATTAAGAGTCCGAGGTAAAAATGATTGCGTGCCTCATTCTATTTGATTGCTTGATTGTGTCAAACTAATCTCGTCTTCTATACTTTGCAGCAGAGAAAACGTAAGAGCCATCACATCCTTACCAGTATCTCCATGTTCAAGCCCTTTGCGCCAACTTGGACCGGCATATAAAAGCTGTTTCCTGTCACCTCCTCATCCATCTTATGCATTTCCCGTGCAAGACAATACGTACCACCTAGCGGAGTTTGCTGCAAGCCCATTCAGGTTCAAGAAAGAGACATTGATAGAACCATCTAGTTACAAGGCTCAAACGCCGAATTCAACCTTGAGATCAAGACTGGTGTAGAAAATGGAAGCAAAGATTGAGATCCCGAGAGTCGCATGCATCCCATATACTTGGCCTAAGGACACAGTGTCTCTCCCCTGGTTCTGGCCGTTTCCTTCTCTAGACACTGGAACGTTTGTGTGTGGGAGAATCAGAAATGAGATTATTGGAACAAGAAGAGGAGAGTTAAGTGTAAACTGGGGCATCAAAAAAGAAAAGAGAGAGATGTAAAGAGCAACATGAAATGAATACAAAGATTATAGAAATGAGAAGTAACGATAGTAAGCTGTGTCGGTATACAAATATGATATTCAGTCACTTGTTCTCAAAATCAACGCGAGTCTTGTTTAGCTTACAGTGTGAATATTTCTTTTAGATAAAAGTAATAAGTTTGATTATTTTAATCTTTTTGGCTGTTATGGATTTTGTTATTGTAATCTCGTGTTCGCTTAGGCTTATTTGGGCAGCTAGAGCTCGTGTACCAGTCGTGGACTACGTCAAAATAGTGAGGCCATATATGGAGAGAAATAGGTCAACAAAAGGTAACGGATTATATTATTTGTATTTCACATTTAAATGAACAAAAAATTAATTTGTTCTAATTTAATGGATTGAAAACTGCGACAATGAGTGATGTTAAATGTGATTCTAGTGTAAATAGTATTTCGCTTGAGATAATGAGTGATGTTAAAAAACTTTGGTGATTATCAGGAAAAATGCATTTTTCGACTTCAATTAATTATATTGTGTGTTTTCAAAAAGACAATGGTTTTCCACTCGAATTTAATCAGAATTGAATGTAAAACATAAATTAACATTGACACAGATATCCAGTCTGATGAATATTTGTTAATGAAGATACTATGTAACATTGTAGACGACATTGTTAAATTTAAAATCACTAAACGACGTCGTTGTATTTTGGGGAAAAAATTAGGAATTTAATTTTTTTTCCGTCAATTTACGTCCTCTTCGACACTCTTCTTCCTCAATTCATCGTATTTTTGTAATCAAAATCTCAGCTCATCAGGTAAATTACTAGTCTCTTTCATTTTTTTAGTTTTAATATTCGATTTCTTTTGAATAAGAGTAATGAAATAGTTTCAAAAATTTTGAAGTTTTTCTGTTGAAATGGATGGAAGAGCAAGAGGGTTCCCTACAAGATGTCGATGTGGAGAAGTTGTGACAATGAGGACGTCAACAACTGTTAAAAACCCTGAAAGATTGTTTCATGCATGTTATTATACAAATGATGGGGTAAGTGCTGAAATAATTGAGAGTGAGCATTGAGTTTCGAGTAATAAAAACGGGATGAAAAATTGTTGTATTGTGTGTTAACATGAATGCTATCATACATTTAAGTGGACAGATGTGTGTATGGTTGAAGTGATTGAATATTTGGTTACCAAAGTTGATAATATTGAAAGAGCATCAATTACATTGCAGAAAGGATTCAATGCTTGCGAGAATGAGATTGAGACTTTGGCAATGGAGACTCGTGTGCGTGAGACTGTGGTTCAGAAAGAGGTACAAGACTGCTTGAAGAACATTGTCGTTTTTACTTTGGTGATGGTTTTATTTTTCAAGTTTATAGTTTGAGATGCATGAGAGTAAGTTGGTTGAAGTCCAGAGATGTGTGAGATTTTAATGTAGTTGAGAACTTGGTTGTTGAAAATGTGTTTGTTAGTTGTCACTTCGTTCATGTTCTTTTCAATTGGATTGATGTAGCTGTATGAATGGAATGGTCATATTCTTTTCAAAGTTATGTGTAACAACAAGAAGTGAAGAAAAAAAAACTTAACACTTGTCTTCGTTTAAACTTGAACAAAACAAAAACTACAGCATTTTTCATAATTTAAACTTGAACAAAAACAAAAACAACACCAATGTCATCAAATTTGAAGAGAAAAAACTTGAACAATAGTTTAAAAACCAGCAAATTCAACAACAATTCGATCCTAAAACCACTCTTGATGCCTTGATGCTTCATTAGTCTTGTGTTTGTTGAGGTGGTCTTTCTCCAATGTCTTGTGTCATAGTCTCATGTTCCCATGTTGTTGATTTATTCTTCTTTGACCTATTCATTGAACTCCTATTTTCAACCATTTTGATGCATTGTGTCCAGCAACAAAACATCGACCACAAAGCATAATCCTTCTCTTTCTAATAACCTTTTTCTTTTTCTTTTTCTTTTTCAGAGACTTATTCTTTCCCTTCTTCCTCTTAGGCTTTGACTTTCTTCATTTTCGGTTTTCAATTTTTTTAACCAAACTTAGGTGGAATCACTGTGTCCCCAATTTTCTCCCAAAAACACATACCATTCACGGTTCCGAGTCATTATATATATGTCGTTGCCTTGAATTGAGATACCAACTTGATATGTAATCTTAAAAAATAAACTTCTTTTCTCTGATGATACATGATGCATGATGACAAGGTATTCCACTTATATCCCATTTCCTACATGCACAAGTAGGAAACATCAAATTCACATTATAGGAAACATCACATTCTCGGACCTCACATCTACCATCACCCACTGGAACCATCCTACAAAACTTTAACTTCTCCTGCTCACTCTCTATGATCTTTCTTATTCTTGAAGTGTATCTATTTTCATTTTCAGTTGTTTTCTTCTTTCGTAGGTCAATACAAAACATTGCTTTCTCCTAATAGTTTCTAACATCTCAACCATTGGCATATACCTTACCGGATCAATGACATTGTTGAATGACTTTTATTTGTTGTTATGAACATCTACGCAACAAGATTATGGTCTGAAATAAGTAAGATTACAGTTCTTTTGATTTTATTCAATAACTGTCTCAAACACACATATATCATAGTTTTTTAACGCTTCCAGATTTGCATCTTATTAAAGCATGGTGTAACTCTCTGCTACTCTCCAAAGCAAGCATTTCATGTCACTCTGATTTAGAAACTTTTTCTTCAAATTCACATATATGTGTCGAGCACACATCTTATGTTCCACATAAGGCAATATCCTTTCCACTGCAGTCAACAGACCCTAAAACCAAAAGTTATAAGTAACGAGATGATTCTAAAACCAAGAGTCTAATGAGCCAAAAACTAAAAGCTAATGAACCTATAACCAACATGATTCTAATACCCAAAACCAATTAGTAATGAACCTCATGCTATTAGGAAATATATACATACATTTTGTCTTTCAGATATGATAGTAAATCCTTGACCCATTTGGAGATTGAAATCAGCTTGTAACCTCTCGAGAAACCATGTCCAATTGTCCTCCTTCTCCACATGAACAACAGCCCAATCAATTAGGTACATTCCGTTATTGGCATCTCTTCCCACAGGAGCCAATAGTTGACCTTTGAGAGTGCACTTGAGAAAGCATCCATCTAAACCAAAGATGGGATGACACCACATAGACCATAACTTACGGATGGTTACAAAACACATATAAAAACTATGAAATTCTTTTGCTCCTTCATCATTCAACACAGTGTCAGGAACCACTGTCGATCCAGGATTATTTTTATAAGAAACAAAATATAAATGGTAAGCTCTCACAAACTCCTCCTCCTCTTCAGAATTAGAATGTGTGTTGTGGTAGTTAAAATCCTCATCCTCATCAACGAAACCAACAATATTTCTTTCTAACCCAAAGCTCCTCTTCACACGACTCAGATTTAACATTATCAGGGTTGTCTGTTGAGTTCACCAGATAGACATTAACTAATCCAGTCTATTTACCTACTTCACACATCTTTTTGTAGCTCTCATTGTTATTGTTTAATGTCTTCTGCTCCTTACTATCTTCAAAAGGCAACTTATACCACATTTTCTGACAATAAAATTTATCTCCCAACTCAGTTGACAAAAAATTGAAAACATCATGTGGGCCACAATTGATTATTGCAACTTCACCACCAGCATAACCAATTTCTGCTTCATAATCTTCACCCAATAGCCACCACGATTAACTTCTCTATACACATGCAAAATACAGACTGTCCAGGCCTTTGATAAGAAGCTATGCCACAAACATACCAGCAATGGCAAGGGGTGCGAGTTACTAATCCTTGTTTTAAGAAACCCCACCACAATCTCCAAGCCCACTTCAATCTCCAAACATGCAATCCACCTCTCCCAAACTATAATTAAGCCATATTGTACCCTCCATAATTCAGCCATCAGGGCTGAGTACCGGCCAATATTGATAGTGAAGCCACCTTACCAATTCCCTTCACTATCTCTCAGAATCCCCTGCAGAGGCTAGTGTTGAGTTTTCCTCCGATGCACCGTCTGTATTCAATGTAACCTAACCAATCTACAGTTTAGCCCAATGAATCATTCTTTACACTTTAATATTCGTTGGTGCCTACTCACTTAACTTAACATTGTCAATCAGAAAATCCTTGACCAACTCTTTAATAAATCACACCCTATCTTTACAAAGTATATTCTCACCAAAAACATTACTACACCTCCACTTCCAACCCCCAAATAGCCATAACAAATATCATAGACAGTGGAACATCCTCAACCTTTGTTTTCTCTTATAAATTCTCATAAGTCAATTCAAGCAGATATTAGAGAAAAAAACCTACTTCTTGTTCACTGGGACAAGACTGAGAAAAAGCGAGATTATGCAGCGGATTAGAGAGATTAAGAAGAGATTAGTGATGAACAAGAGAGATTAGAGAGATTGAGAGAATAGAGAGAGATTGGTGAGAAAGAGAAACTTCTCATTTCTTATCTTTACAACAATTAGTCTACAAATATTTAAAGGAGGTAGAGCATAAAAAATATGCTAAAAGGATATGATAATACAACTACAAAGTAGAAAAATCAAAAGCAAAAAGTAATAAAGCTAAAGCTACTTTAGTGACAGCTAGAAGAGATGATAAGGTCTTGCAATCATCAGCTGACAAGAGAGGAAAGATCTGGATCATGTTTGAACGTGAAATCATCAGCCTTGAGTGCCTTGGATGCCAAGTTACTTGCCTTGCACTCTACGGCTTGTACGGATATGAACTGTACGGACAGTTAAGAAACCTTAAGAGAGGGGAAGTCTCCTTCAGGTTTAACACTCCCCCTCAAGCTAAGTAGCAAGGAGACTGAAGACTTAGCTTGGAAGGTTAAGAGACTCACCTCATTAAAAACCTAAGTGAAGAAAACCCAATAAGATAAAACTTCACTTAGGGAAAAAGAATATGAACTCAAACCTTAGGGGATTCAAAGCTTAGAAGACTGATGAGCCCCAATCTTTCACAAATGAACTCACATGTCTTCAAGTTTGTTGCCTTGGTGAAGATATCTGCCAATTGGTCTGAGCTGCGTGTGTAGCATGGAAGAATCACTCCTAACTCCATCTGCTCCCTGACCTTATGGCAGTCCACTTAAATATGTTTGGTTCTTTCATGGAGGACTTGATTGGAAGCAATGTGAATGGCTGACTGGTTGTCACAATGCATGGTCATTGGCTTTGAGCTCTCCACTCCAAGGTCTTTGAGAAGCATCTTCAACCACATAAGCTCAGTTATCAATCTCCTCATGGCCCGGTACTCAGTTTCAGCACTTGAGCAAGCAACAACCTTCTGCTTCTTGCTCTTCCAAGTGACCAAGTTTCCTCCAATAAATGTGCAATAACCAGTTGTGGACCTCCTATCCACTCTATCTCCTTCCCAATCAGCATCACAATACCCAACCACTTCAGTGCTTCCATTGCATCCCATCCACACACCTTGCTCAGCAGTTCCCTGAAGCTAGCGCAGAATCCTATCCACCATCTTCCAATGAGACTGTTGCGGCTTCTCCATGTGTTGGGCAGCCTGATTCACAGCAAAACACAAGTCAGGACGAGTAATGGTCAAGTATATGAGCTTACCAACCATGCGTCTGTAGAGCTTTACATCATGGAAAGGTCTATCAGCCGCTTCTTTCTCCCAATTTTGGTTAGCTTTGTACTGATCCTCCAATGGTGTCCTGGCTAGTTTTGCATCATCCAAACCTGTTTCACTCAGAAGATCATAAATATACTTCATTTGGGAGAAAATAAACCTTCCTTGGATCTACAAATCTTAATGCCAAGGAAGTATTTCAACTCTCCCAAGTCTTTAATATCAAAAACAGAATGTAAGTAAGCTTTGGTTTCAAAAATACATACCTGGTCATCCCCAGAGATGATGATATCATCTGCATAAATGAGGATGACCATTATACCTCTTTGGCTCTGAAGTGTGAAGAGAGTATGGTCAGACTCAGATCTCCTAAACCCACAATCCAATAGAGTAACACTGAGCTTCATATACCATGCTCTTGGAGACTGCTTCAAGCCATAAATTGCCTTCCTTAACTTCAAAACTTTGTCAGGTTGAACCGTGTGCTCTAAACCAGGAGGAGGATTCATATACACTTCTTCTTAAAGCTCCCCCTGAAGAAATGCATTCTTGATATCCATCTGCCACAGTTTCTAATTCAAATTGACAGCCAATGACAGAATAACACGGACAATGTGATACTTAGGCCACTGGAGCAAAGGTCTCTCGATAATCTTCTCCATAAGTCT